>JAGGCT020004101.1:1662435-1685810 GCA_017654935.2 Phymorhynchus buccinoides
ACCTAGTTGACTTCTTCACTGTGTTGTTTCACCTAGTTGACTTCTCATTGTGTTGTTTCACCTAGTTGACTTCTTCACTGTGTTGTTTCACCTAGTTGACTTCTCCATTGTGTTGTTTCACCTAGTTGACTTCTTCACTGTGTTGTTTCACCTAGTTGACTTCTTCAGTTGTTGACTTCTTCATTGTGTTGTTTCACCTAGTTGACTTCTTCACTGTGTTGTTTCACCTAGTTGACTTCTCCATTGTGTTGTTTCACCTAGTTGACTTCTCCACTGTGTTGTTTCACCTAGTTGACTTCTCCACTGTGTTGTTTCACCTAGTTGACTTCTTCATTGTGTTGTTTCACCTAGTTGACTTCTTCACTGTGTTGTTTCACCTAGTTGACTTCTCCATTGTGTTGTTTCACCTAGTTGACTTCTTCACTGTGTTTCTTCACTGTTTCACCTAGTTGACTTCTTCACTGTGTTGTTTCACCTAGTTGACTTCTTCACTGTGTTGTTTCACCTAGTTGACTTCTTCACTGTGTTGTTTCACCTAGTTGACTTCTTCACTGTGTTGTTTCACCTAGTTGACTTCTTCACTGTGTTGTTTCACCTAGTTGACTTCTTCACTGTGTTGTTTCACCTTTCACTTCTTCACTGTGTTGTGACTTCTTCACCTAGTTGACTTCTTCACTGTGTTGTTTCACCTAGTTGACTTCTTCACTGTGTTGTTTCACCTAGTTGACTTCTTCACTGTGTTGTTTCACCTAGTTGACTTCTTCACTGTGTTGTTTCACCTAGTTGACTTCTTCACTGTGTTGTTTCACCTAGTTGACTTCTCCACTGTGTTGTTTCACCTAGTTGACTTCTCCACTGTGTTGTTTCACCTAGTTGACTTCTCCACTGTGTTGTTTCACCTAGTTGACTTCTTCACTGTGTTGTTTCACCTAGTTGACTTCTTCACTGTGTTGTTTCACCTAGTTGACTTCTTCACTGTGTTGTTTCACCTAGTTGACTTCTCCATTGTGTTGTTTCACCTAGTTGACTTCTCCATTGTGTTGTTTCACCTAGTTGACTTCTCCATTGTGTTGTTTCACCTAGTTGACTTCTTCACTGTGTTGTTTCACCTAGTTGACTTCTTCACTGTGTTGTTTCACCTAGTTGAGTTGACTTTGACTTCACTGTGTTGTTTCACCTAGTTGACTTCTTCACTGTGTTGTTTCACCTAGTTGACTTCTCCATTGTGTTGTTTCACCTAGTTGACTTCTCCATTGTGTTGTTTCACCTAGTTGACTTCTTCACTGTGTTGTTTCACCTAGTTGACTTCTTCATTGTGTTGTTTCACCTAGTTGACTTCTTCACTGTGTTGTTTCACCTAGTGTGTTGTTTGTTGTTTCACCTAGTTGACTTCTTCACTGTGTTGTTTCACCTAGTTGACTTCTTCATTGTGTTGTTTCACCTAGTTGACTTCTTCATTGTGTTGTTTCACCTAGTTGACTGTGTTGTTTGTTGTTTCACCTAGTTGACTTCTTCACTGTGTTGTTTCACCTAGTTGACTTCTTCACTGTGTTGTTTCACCTAGTTGACTTCTTCACTGTGTTGTTTCACCTAGTTGACTTCTTCACTGTGTTGTTTCACCTAGTTGACTTCTTCACTGTGTTGTTTCACCTAGTTGACTTCTCCATTGTGTTGTTTCACCTAGTTGACTTCTTCACTGTGTTGTTTCACCTAGTTGACTTCTTCATTGTGTTGTTTCACCTAGTTGACTTCTCCATTGTGTTGTTTCACCTAGTTGACTTCTCCATTGTGTTGTTTCACCTAGTTGACTTCTTCACTGTGTTGTTTCACTTAGTTGACTTCTTCAGTGTTGTTTCACTTAGTTGACTTCTTCACTGTGTTGTTTCACTTAGTTGACTTCTTCACTGTGTTGTTTCACCTAGTTGACTTCTCCACCTGTTGTTGTTTCACCTAGTTGACTTCTTCACTGTGTTGTTTCACCTAGTTGACTTCTTCACTGTGTTGTTTCACCTAGTTGACTTCTTCACTGTGTTGTTTCACCTAGTTGACTTCTTCACTGTGTTGTTTCACCTAGTTGACTTCTTCACTGTGTTGTTTCACCTAGTGTTGTTTCACCTAGTTTCTTCACTGTGTTGTTTCACTTCTTTGACTTCTTGTGTTGTTTCACCTAGTTTCACCTAGTTGACTTCTTCACTGTGTTGTTTCACCTAGTTGACTTCTTCACTGTGTTGTTTCACCTAGTTGACTTCTCCATTGTGTTGTTTCACCTAGTTGACTTCTTCACTTGTGTTGTTTCACCTAGTTGACTTCTTCACTGTGTTGTTTCACCTAGTTGACTTCTTCACTGTGTTGTTTCACCTAGTTGACTTCTTCACTGTGTTGTTTCACCTAGTTGACTTCTTCACTGTGTTGTTTCACCTAGTTGACTTCTTCACTGTGTTGTTTCACCTAGTTGACTTCTTCACTGTGTTGTTTCACCTAGTTGTTGACTTCTTCACTGTGTTGTTTCACCTAGTTGACTTCTCCATTGTGTTGTTTCACCTAGTTGAGTTGTGTTGTTTCACCTAGTTGACTTCTCCATTGTGTTGTTTCACCTAGTTGACTTCTTCACTGTGTTGTTTCACCTAGTTGACTTCTTCACTGTGTTGTTTCACCTAGTTGACTTCTCCATTGTGTTGTTTCACCTAGTTGACTTCTTCACTGTGTTGTTTCACCTAGTTGACTTCTTCACTGTGTTGTTTCACCTAGTTGACTTCTTCACTGTGTTGTTTCACCTAGTTGACTTCTTCACTGTGTTGTTTCACCTAGTTGACTTCTTCACTGTGTTGTTTCACCTAGTTGACTTCTTCACACTGTTGTTTCACCTAGTTGACTTCTTCACTGTGTTGTTTCACCTAGTTGACTTCTTCACTGTGTTGTTTCACCTAGTTGACTTCTTCACTGTGTTGTTTCACCTAGTTGACTTCTTCACTGTGTTGTTTCACCTAGTTGACTTCTTCACTGTGTTGTTTCACCTAGTTGACTTCTTCACTGTGTTGTTTCACCTAGTTGACTTCTCCATTGTGTTGTTTCACCTAGTTGACTTCTTCACTGTGTTGTTTCACCTAGTTGACTTCTTCACTGTGTTGTTTCACCTAGTTGACTTCTTCACTGTGTTGTTTCACCTAGTTGACTTCTCCATTGTGTTGTTTCACCTAGTTGACTTCTCCATTGTGTTGTTTCACCTAGTTGACTTCTCACAGTTGTGTTTGTTTCACCTAGTTGACTTCTTCACTGTGTTGTTTCACCTAGTTGTTTCACTTTGACTTCACTGTGTTGTTTCACCTAGTTGAGTTTGTTTCACTTCTTCATTGTGTTGTTTCACCTAGTTGACTTCTCCATTGTGTTGTTTCACCTAGTTGACTTCTCCATTGTGTTGTTTCACCTAGTTGACTTCTCCATTGTGTTGTTTCACCTAGTTGACTTCTTCACTGTGTTGTTTCACAGTTGACTTCTTCACTGTTTGTTTCACCTAGTTGACTTCTTCATTGTGTTGTTTCACCTAGTTGACTTCTCCATTGTGTTGTTTCACCTAGTTGACTTCTTCATTGTGTTGTTTCACCTAGTTGACTTCTTCATTGTGTTGTTTCACCTAGTTGACTTCTTCACTGTGTTGTTTCACCTAGTGTGTGTTGTTTCACCTAGTTGACTTCTTCATTGTGTTGTTTCACCTAGTTGACTTCTTCACTGTTGTTTCACCTAGTTGACTTCTCCATTGTTTCACCTAGTTGACTTCTTCACTGTGTTGTTTCACCTAGTTGACTTCTTCACTGTGTTGTTTCACCTAGTTGACTTCTTCACTGTGTTGTTTCACCTAGTTGACTTCTTCATTGTGTTGTTTCACCTAGTTGACTTCTCCATTGTGTTGTTTCACCTAGTTGACTTCTTCATTGTGTTGTTTCACCTAGTTGACTTCTTCACTGTGTTGTTTCACCTAGTTGACTTCTTCACTGTGTTGTTTCACCTAGTTGACTTCTTCACTGTGTTGTTTCACCTAGTTGACTTCTTCACTGTGTTGTTTCACCTAGTTGACTTCTCCATTGTGTTGTTTCACCTAGTTGACTTCTCCATTGTGTTGTTTCACTAGTTGTTTGACTTCTTCACTGTGTTGTTTCACCTAGTTGACTTCTCCATTGTGTTGTTTCACCTAGTTGACTTCTTCACTGTGTTGTTTCACCTAGTTGACTTCTTCACTGTGTTGTTTCACCTAGTTGACTTCTTCACTGTGTTGTTTCACCTAGTTGACTTCTTCACTGTTGTTTCACCTAGTTGACTTCTTCACTGTGTTGTTTCACCTAGTTGACTTCTTCACTGTGTTGTTTCACCTAGTTGACTAGTTGACTTTGACTTCACTGTGTTGTTTCACCTAGTTGACTTCTTCACTGTGTTGTTTCACCTAGTTGACTTCTTCACTGTGTTGTTTCACCTAGTTGACTTCTTCACTGTGTTGTTTCACTTAGTTGACTTCTTCACTGTGTTGTTTCACCTAGTTGACTTCTCCATTGTGTTGTTTCACCTAGTTGACTTCTCCACTGTGTTGTTTCACCTAGTTGACTTCTTCACTGTGTTGTTTCACCTAGTTGACTTCTTCATTGTGTTGTTTCACTTTGACTTCTTCATTGTGTTGTTTCACCTAGTTGACTTCTCCATTGTGTTGTTTCACCTAGTTGACTTCTTCATTGTGTTGTTTCACCTAGTTGTGTTGTTTCACCTAGTTGACTTCTTCACTGTGTTGTTTCACCTAGTTGACTTCTTCACTGTGTTGTTTCACCTAGTTGACTTCTTCCATTGTGTTGTTTCACCTAGTTGACTTCTTCACTGTGTTGTTTCACCTAGTTGACTTTTCACTTCTTATCCATTGTGTTGTTTCACATAGTTGACTTCTCTTCTTCTTCACTGTTGTTGTTAGTTGACTTAGTTGTTTCACTAGTTGACTTCTTCATTGTGTTGTTTCACCTAGTTGACTTCTGTGTTGTTTCACCTAGTTGACTTCTTCACTGTGTTGTTTCACCTAGTTGACTTCTTCACTGTGTTGTTTCACCTAGTTGACTTCTTCACTGTGTTGTTTCACCTAGTTGACTTCTCCATTGTGTTGTTTCACCTAGTTGACTTCTCCATTGTGTTTCACCTAGTTGACTTCTTCAGTTGTGTTGTTTCACCTAGTTGACTTCTTCACTGTGTTGTTTCACCTAGTTGACTTCTTCACTGTGTTGTTTCACCTAGTTGACTTCTTCACTGTGTTGTTTCACCTAGTTTTCACCTAGTTGACTTCTGTGTTGTTTCACCTAGTTGACTTCTTCATTGTGTTGTTTCACCTAGTTGTTTCACACTAGTTGACTTCTTCACTGTGTTGTTTCACCTAGTTGACTTCTTCACTGTGTTGTTTCACCTAGTTGACTTCTTCACTGTGTTGTTTCACCTAGTTGACTTCTTCACTTGTTGTTTCACTGTGTTGTTTCACCTAGTTGACTTCTTCACTGTGTTGTTTCACCTAGTTGACTTCTTCATTGTGTTGTTTCACCTAGTTGACTTCTCACTGTGTTGTTTCACCTAGTTGACTTCTTCACTGTGTTGTTTCACCTAGTTGACTTCTCCACTGTGTTGTTTCACCTAGTTGACTTCTTCATTGTGTTGTTTCACCTAGTTGACTTCTTCACTGTGTTGTTTCACCTAGTTGACTTCTTCACTGTGTTGTTTCACCTAGTTGACTTCTCCATTGTGTTGTTTCACCTAGTTGACTTCTCCATTGTTCTCCATTGTGTTGACTTTCACCTTTCACCTAGTTGACTTCTTCACTGTGTTGTTTCACCTAGTTGACTTCTTCACTGTGTTGTTTCACCTAGTTGACTTCTTCACTGTGTTGTTTCACCTAGTTGACTTCTTCACTGTGTTGTTTCACCTAGTTGACTTCTTCACTGTGTTGTTTCACCTAGTTGACTTCTTCACTGTGTTGTTTCACCTAGTTGACTTCTCCATTGTGTTGTTTCACCTAGTTGACTTCTCCATTGTGTTGTTTCACAGTTGTGTTGTTTCACCTAGTTGACTTCTTCATTGTGTTGTTTCACCTAGTTGACTTCTTCACTGTGTTGTTTCACCTAGTTGACTTCTTCACTGTGTTGTTTCACCTAGTTGACTTCTTCATTGTGTTGTTTCACCTAGTTGACTTCTCCATTGTGTTGTTTCACCTAGTTGACTTAGTTGACTTCTTCACTGTGTTGTTTCACCTAGTTGACTTCTTCACTGTGTTGTTTCACCTAGTTGACTTCTTCACTGTGTTGTTTCACCTAGTTGACTTCTTCACTGTGTTGTTTCACCTAGTTGACTTCTTCACTGTGTTGTTTCACCTAGTTGACTTCTTCACTGTGTTGTTTCACCTAGTTGACTTCTTCACTGTGTTGTTTCACCTAGTTGACTTCTTCACTGTGTTGTTTCACCTAGTTGACTTCTTCACTGTGTTGTTTCACCTAGTTGACTTCTTCATTGTGTTGTTTCACCTAGTTGACTTCTTCACTGTGTTGTTTCACCTAGTTGACTTCTTCACTGTGTTGTTTCACCTAGTTGACTTCTCCATTGTGTTGTTTCACCTAGTTGACTTCTTCACTGTGTTGTTTCACCTAGTTGACTTCTTCACTGTGTTGTTTCACCTTGTTCTTCACTGTTTGTTTCAGTTGACTTCTTCACTGTGTTGTTTCACCTAGTTGACTTCTTCACTGTGTTGTTTCACCTAGTTGACTTCTCCATTGTGTTTGTTTCACCTAGTTGACTTCTTCACTGTGTTGTTTCACCTAGTTGACTTCTTCACTGTGTGTTGTTTCACCTAGTTGACTTCTTCATTGTGTTGTTTCACCTAGTTGACTTCTTGTGTTTCACCTAGTTGACTTCTTCACTGTGTTGTTTCACCTAGTTGACTTCTTCACTGTGTTGTTTCACCTAGTTGACTTCTTCACTGTGTTGTTTCACCTAGTTGACTTCTTCACTGTGTTGTTTCACCTAGTTGACTTCTTCACTGTTGTTTCACCTAGTTTTCTTCCTAGTTGACTTCTTCATTGTGTTGTTTCACCTAGTTGACTTCTCCATTGTTTCACCTAGTTGACTAGTTGACTCTCCATTGTGTTGTTTCACCTAGTTGACTTCTTCACTGTGTTGTTTCACCTAGTTGACTTCTTCACTGTGTTGTTTCACCTAGTTGACTTCTTCATTGTGTTGTTTCACCTAGTTGACTTCTCCACTGTGTTGTTTCACCTAGTTGACTTCTTCACTGTGTTGTTTCACCTAGTTGACTTCTTCACTGTGTTGTTTCACCTAGTTGACTTCTTCACTGTGTTGTTTCACCTAGTTGACTTCTCCATTGTGTTGTTTCACCTAGTTGACCTAGTTGACTTCTTCATTCACCTAGTTGACTTCTTCACTGTGTTGTTTCACTTAGTTGACTTCTTCACTGTGTTGTTTCACCTAGTTGACTTCTCCATTGTGTTGTTTCACCTAGTTGACTTCTTCACTGTGTTGTTTCACCTAGTTGACTTCTTCACTGTGTTGTTTCACCTAGTTGACTTCTTCACTGTGTTGTTTCACCTAGTTGACTTCTTCACTGTGTTGTTTCACCTAGTTGACTTCTTCACTGTGTTGTTTCACCTAGTTGACTTCTTCACTGTGTTTGTTTCACCTAGTTGACTTCTCCATTGTGTTGTTTCACCTAGTTGACTTCTTCACACCTAGTTGACTTCTTCACTGTTTGTTTCACCTAGTTGACTTCTTCACTGTGTTGTTTCACCTAGTTGACTTCTTCACTGTGTTGTTTCACTTAGTTGACTTCTTCACTGTGTTGTTTCACCTAGTTGTGTTGTTTCACCTAGTTGACTTCTCCATTGTGTTGTTTCACCTAGTTGACTTCTTGTGTTGTTTCCATTGTGTTGTTTCACCTAGTTGACTTCTTCACTGTGTTGTTTCACTTAGTTGACTTCTTCACTGTGTTGTTTCACCTAGTTGACTTCTTCACTGTGTTGTTTCACCTAGTTGACTTCTTCATCACTTGTGTTGTTTCACCTAGTTGACTTCTTCACTGTGTTGTTTCACCTAGTTGACTTCTTCACTGTGTTGTTTCACCTTTTGTTTCACTTCTTCACTGTGTTGTTTCACCTAGTTGACTTCTTCACTGTGTTGTTTCACCTAGTTGACTTCTTCACTGTGTTGTTTCACCTAGTTGACTTCTTCACCATTGTGTTGTTTCACCTAGTTGACTTCTTCACTGTGTTGTTTCACCTAGTTGACTTCTTCATTGTGTTGTTTCACCTTAGTTGACTAGTTGACTTCCATTGTGTTGTTTCACCTAGTTGACTTCTTCACTGTGTTGTTTCACCTAGTTGACTTCTTCACACCTTGTGTTGTTTCACCTAGTTGACTTCTTCACTGTGTTGTTTCACCTAGTTGACTTCTTCACTGTGTTGTTTCACCTAGTTGACTTCTCCATTGTGTTGTTTCACCTAGTTGACTTCTCCATTGTGTTGTTTCAGTTTGTTTCACCTAGTTGACTTCTCCATTGTGTTGTTTCACCTAGTTGACTTCTCCATTGTGTTGTTTCACCTAGTTGACTTCTTCACTGTGTTGTTTCACCTAGTTGACTTCTTCACTGTGTTGTTTCACCTAGTTGACTTCTTCACTGTGTTGTTTCACCTAGTTGACTTCTTCCATTGTGTTGTTTCACCTAGTTGACTTCTCCATTGTGTTGTTTCACCTAGTTGACTTCTTCACTGTGTTGTTTCACCTAGTTGACTTCTTCACTGTGTTGTTTCACCTAGTTGACTTCTTCACTGTGTTGTTTCACCTAGTTGACTTCTTCACTGTGTTGTTTTGACACCTAGTTGACTTCTTGACACTGTGTTGTTTCACCTAGTTGACTTCTCCATTGTGTTGTTTCACCTAGTTGACTTCTTCACTGTGTTGTTGTTTCACCTAGTTGACTTCTTCATTGTGTTGTTTCACCTAGTTGACTTCTCCATTGTGTTGTTTCACCTAGTTGACTTCTTCACTGTGTTGTTTCACCTAGTTGACTTCTTCACTGTGTTGTTTCACCTAGTTGACTTCTTCACTGTTTGTTTCACTAGTTGACTTCTCCATTGTGTTGTTTCACCTAGTTGACTTCTTCACTGTGTTGTTTCACCTAGTTGACTTCTTCACTGTTTGTTTCACCTAGTTGACTTCTTCACTGTGTTGTTTCACCTAGTTGACTTCTTCACTGTGTTGTTTCACCTAGTTGACTTCTTCACTGTGTTGTTTCACCTAGTTGACTTCTTCACTGTGTTGTTTCACCTAGTTGACTTCTCCATTGTGTTGTTTCACCTAGTTGACTTCTCCATTGTGTTGTTTCACCTAGTTGACTTCTCCATTGTGTTGTTTCACCTAGTTGACTTCTTCACTGTGTTGTTTCACCTAGTTGACTTCTTCACTGTGTTGTTTCACCTAGTTGACTTCTTCACTGTGTTGTTTCACCTAGTTGACTTCTTCACTGTGTTGTTTCACCTAGTTGACTTCTTCACTGTGTTGTTTCACCTAGTTGACTTCTTCACTGTGTTGTTTCACCTAGTTGACTTCTTCACTGTTGACTTCTTCACTGTGTTGTTTCACCTAGTTGACTTCTTCACTGTGTTGTTTCACCTAGTTGACTTCTTCACTGTGTTGTTTCACCTAGTTGACTTCTTCACTGTGTTGTTTCACCTAGTTGTGTTGTTTCACCTAGTTGACTTCTCCACTGTGTTGTTTCACCTAGTTGACTTCTTCACTGTGTTGTTTCACCTAGTTGAGTTGTTTCACCTAGTTGACTTCTTCACTGTGTTGTTTCACCTAGTTGACTTCTTCACTGTGTTGTTTCACCTAGTTGACTTCTTCAGTTGTTTCACCACTGTGTTGTTTCACCTAGTTGACTTCTTCACTGTTGTTTCTTCACTGTGTTGTTTCACCTAGTTTCACCTAGTTGACTTCTTCATTGTGTTGTTTCACCTAGTTGACTTCTTCACATTGTGTTGTTTCACCTAGTTGACTTCTTCACTGTGTTGTTCACCTAGTTGACTTCTTCACTGTGTTGTTTCACCTAGTTGACTTCTTCACTTAGTTGACTTCTTCATTGTGTTGTTGACTTCTCCATTGTGTTGTTTCACCTAGTTGACTTCTTCACTGTGTTGTTTCACCTAGTTGACTTCTTCACTGTGTTGTTTCACCTAGTTGACTTCTTCACTGTGTTGTTTCACCTAGTTGACTTCTTCACTGTGTTGTTTCACCTAGTTGACTTCTCCATTGTGTTGTTTCACCTAGTGTTGTTTCACCTAGTTGACTTCTTCACTGTGTTGTTTCACCTAGTTGACTTCTTCACTGTGTTGTTTCACCTAGTTGACTTCACCTAGTTGACTTCATTGTGTTGTTTCACCTAGTTGACTTCTCCATTGTGTTGTTTCACCTAGTTGACTTCTCCATTGTGTTGTTTCACCTAGTTGACTTCTCCATTGTGTTGTTTCACCTAGTTGACTTCTTCACTGTGTTGTTTCACCTAGTTGACTTCTTCACTGTGTTGTTTCACCTAGTTGACTTCTTCACTGTGTTGTTTCACCTAGTTGACTTCTTCACTGTGTTGTTTCACCTAGTTGACTTCTTCATTGTGTTGTTTCACCTAGTTGACTTCTTCACTGTGTTGTTTCACCTAGTTGTGTTTGTTTCACCTAGTTGACTTCTTCACTGTGTTGTTTCACCTAGTTGACTTCTTCATTGTGTTGTTTCACCTAGTTGACTTCTTCACTGTTGTTTCACCTAGTTGACTTCTTCACTGTGTTGTTTCACCTAGTTGACTTCTTCACTGTGTTGTTTCACCTAGTTGACTTCTTCACTGTGTTGTTTCACCTAGTTGACTTCTTCACTGTGTTGTTTCACAGTTGTTCTTCACTGTGTTGTTTCACCTAGTTGACTTCTTCACTGTGTTGTTTCACCTAGTTGACTTCTCCATTGTGTTGTTTCACCTAGTTGACTTCTCCATTGTGTTGTTTCACCTAGTTGACTTCTTCACTGTGTTGTTTCACCTAGTTGACTTCTTCACTGTGTGTTGTTTCACCTAGTTGACTTCTTCATTGTGTTGTTTCACCTAGTTGACTTCTCCATTGTGTTGTTTCACCTAGTTGACTTCTCCATTGTTTGTTTCACTAGTTGACTTCTCCATTGTGTTGTTTCACCTAGTTGACTTCTTCACTGTGTTGTTTCACCTAGTTGACTTCTTCATTGTGTTGTTTCACCTAGTTGACTTCTTCACTGTGTTGTTTCACCTAGTTGACTTCTTCACTGTGTTGTTTCACCTAGTTGACTTCTTCACTGTGTTGTTTCACCTAGTTGACTTCTTCACTGTGTTGTTTCACCTAGTTGTTCTTCACTGTTTGTTTCACCTAGTTGACTTCTTCACTGTGTTGTTTCACCTAGTTGACTTCTCCATTGTGTTGTTTCACCTAGTTGACTTCACTGTGTTGTTTCACCTAGTTGACTTCTTCACTGTGTTGTTTCACCTAGTTGACTTCTTCACTGTGTTGTTTCACCTAGTTGACTTCTTCACTGTGTTGTTTCACCTAGTTGACTTCTTCATTGTGTTGTTTCACCTAGTTGACTTCTTCACTGTGTTGTTTCACCTAGTTGACTTCTTCACTGTGTTGTTTCACCTAGTTGACTTCTTCACTGTGTTGTTTCACCTAGTTGACTTCTTCACTGTGTTGTTTCACCTGTTGACTTCTTCACTGTTTCACCTAGTTGACTTCTTCACTGTTTGTTTCACCTTTGACACTGTGTTGTTTCACCTAGTTGAGTTACTTCTTCACTGTGTTGTTTCACCTAGTTGACTTCTTCACTGTGTTGTTTCACCTACTTAGTTGACTTCTTCATTGTGTTGTTTCACCTAGTTGACTTCTTCACTGTGTTGTTTCACCTAGTTGACTTCTTCACTGTTTGTTTCACTAGTTGACTTCTCCATTGTGTTGTTTCACCTAGTTGACTTCTCCACTGTGTTGTTTCACCTAGTTGACTTCTTCACTGTGTTGTTTCACCTAGTTGACTTCTTCACTGTTTGTTTCACCTAGTTGACTTCTTCACTGTGTTGTTTCACCTAGTTGACTTCTTCACTGTGTTGTTTCACCTAGTTGACTTCTTCATTGTGTTGTTTCACCTAGTTGACTTCTTCATTGTGTTGTTTCACCTAGTTGACTTCTTCACTGTGTTGTTTCACTAGTTGACTTCTCCATTGTGTTGTTTCACCTAGTTGACTTCTTCACTGTGTTGTTTCACCTAGTTGACTTCTTCACTGTGTTGTTTCACCTAGTTGACTTCTTCACTGTGTTGTTTCACCTAGTTGACTTCTTCACTGTGTTGTTTCACCTAGTTGACTTCTTCATTGTGTTGTTTCACCTAGTTGACTTCTCCATTGTGTTGTTTCACCTAGTTGACTTCTCCATTGTGTTGTTTCACCTAGTTGACTTCTCCATTGTGTTGTTTCACCTAGTTGACTTCTTCACTGTGTTGTTTCACCTAGTTGACTTCTTCACTGTGTTGTTTCACCTAGTTGACTTCTTCACTGTGTTGTTTCACCTAGTTGACTTCTTCACTGTGTTGTTTCACCTAGTTGACTTCTTCACTGTGTTGTTTCACCTAGTTGACTTCTTCACTGTTGTTTCACTTTGACTTCTTCATTGTGTTGTTTCACCTAGTTGACTTCTCCATTGTGTTGTTTCACCTAGTTGACTTCTCCATTGTGTTGTTTCACCTAGTTGACTTCTTCACTGTGTTGTTTCACCTAGTTGACTTCTTCACTGTGTTGTTTCACCTAGTTGACTTCTTCACTGTGTTGTTTCACCTAGTTGACTTCTCCATTGTGTTGTTTCACTTAGTTGACTTCTTCATTGTGTTGTTTCACCTAGTTGACTTCTTCACTGTGTGTTGTTTCACCTAGTTGACTTCTTCACTGTGTTGTTTCACCTAGTTGACTTCTTCACTGTGTTGTTTCACCTAGTTGACTTCTTCACTGTGTTGTTTCACCTAGTTGACTTCTTCACTGTGTTGTTTCACCTAGTTGACTTCTTCACTGTGTTGTTTCACCTAGTTGACTTCTCCATTGTGTTGTTTCACCTTTGACTTCTCCATTGTGTTGTTTCACCTAGTTGACTTCTTCACTGTGTTGTTTCACCTAGTTGACTTCTTCACTGTGTTGTTTCACCTAGTTGACTTCTTCACTGTGTTGTTTCACCTAGTTGACTTCTCCATTGACTAGTTGACTTCTTCACTGTGTTGTTTCACCTAGTTGACTTCTTCACTGTGTTGTTTCACCTAGTTGACTTCTTCACTGTGTTGTTTCACTTCTTCACTAGTTGACTTCTTCACTGTGTTGTTTCACCTAGTTGACTTCTTCACTGTGTTGTTTCACCTAGTTGACTTCTTCACTGTGTTGTTTCACCTAGTTGACTTCTTCACTGTGTTGTTTCACCTAGTTGACTTCTTCATTGTGTTGTTTCACCTTTGACTTCACCTAGTTGACTTCTCCATTGTGTTGTTTCACCTAGTTGACTTCTTCACTGTGTTGTTTCACCTAGTTGACTTCTTCACTGTGTTGTTTCACCTAGTTGACTTCTTCACTGTGTTGTTTCACCTAGTTGACTTCTTCACTTTGTTTCACCTAGTTGACTTCTTCATTGTGTTGTTTCACCTAGTTGACTTCTTCACTGTGTTGTTTCACCTAGTTGACTTCTTCACTGTGTTGTTTCACCTAGTTGACTTCTTCACATGTGTTGTTTCACCTAGTTGACTTCTTCATTGTGTTGTTTCACCTAGTTGACTTCTTCATTGTGTTGTTTCACCTAGTTGACTTCTTCACTGTGTTGTTTCACCTAGTTGACTTCTTCACTGTGTTGTTTCACCTAGTTGACTTCTTCACTGTGTTGTTTCACCTAGTTGACTTCTTCACTGTGTTGTTTCACCTAGTTGACTTCTTCATTGTGTTGTTTCACCTAGTTGACTTCTTCACTGTGTTGTTTCACCTAGTTGACTTCTTCACTGTGTTGTTTCACCTAGTTGTTTCACCTAGTTGACTTCTTCACTGTGTTGTTTCACCTAGTTTCACTTAGTTGACTTCTTCACTGTGTTGTTTCACCTAGTTGTTCTTCACTGTTGTTTCACCTAGTTGACTTCTTCACTGTGTTGTTTCACCTAGTTGACTTCTTCACTGTGTTGTTTCACCTAGTTGACTTCTTCACTGTGTTGTTTCACCTAGTTGACTTCTCCATTGTGTTGTTTCACCTAGTTGACTTCTCCATTGTGTTGTTTCACCTAGTTGACTTCTCCATTGTGTTGTTTCACCTAGTTGACTTCTTCACTGTGTTGTTTCACCTAGTTGACTTCTTCACTGTGTTGTTTCACCTAGTTGACTTCTTCACTGTGTTGTTTCACCTAGTTGACTTCTTCATTGTGTTGTTTCACCTAGTTGACTTCTTCACTGTGTTGTTTCACCTAGTTGACTTCTTCATTGTGTTGTTTCACCTAGTTGACTTCTTCACTGTGTTGTTTCACCTAGTTGACTTCTTCACTGTGTTGTTTCACCTAGTTGACTTCTTCACTGTGTTGTTTCACCTAGTTGACTTCTTCACTGTGTTGTTTCACCTAGTTGACTTCTTCACACCTAGTTGTGTTGTTTCACCTAGTTGACTTCTTCACTGTGTTGTTTCACCTAGTTGTTTCACCTAGTTGACTTCTCCATTGTGTTGTTTCACCTAGTTGACTTCTTCACTGTGTTGTTTCACCTAGTTGACTTCTTCACTAGTTGTTCTTCACTTAGTTGACTTCTTCACTGTTTGTTTCACCTAGTTGACTTCTTCACTGTGTTGTTTCACCTAGTTGACTTCTTCACTGTGTTGTTTCACCTAGTTGACTTCTCCATTGTGTTGTTTCACCTAGTTGACTTCTCCATTGTGTTGTTTCACCTAGTTGACTTCTCCACTGTGTTGTTTCACCTAGTTGACTTCTTCACTGTGTTGTTTCACTTAGTTGACTTCTTCCATGTGTGTTGTTTCACCTAGTTGACTTCTTCACTGTGTTGTTTCACCTAGTTGACTTCTTCACTGTGTTGTTTCACTTTGACTTCTTCATTGTGTTGTTTCACCTAGTTGACTTCTTCACTGTGTTGTTTCACCTAGTTGACTTCTTCACTGTGTTGTTTCACCTAGTTGACTTCTTCACTGTGTTGTTTCACCTAGTTGACTTCTTCACTGTGTTGTTTCACCTAGTTGACTTCTTCACTGTGTTGTTTCACCTAGTTGACTTCTTCACTGTGTTGTTTCACCTAGTTGACTTCTTCACTGTGTTGTTTCACTTAGTTGACTTCTTCACTTTGTGTTGTTTCACCTAGTTGACTTCTTCACTGTGTTGTTTCACCTAGTTGACTTCTTCACTGTGTTGTTTCACTTAGTTTGTTTCTTCTTCTCCATTGTGTTGTTTCACCTAGTTGACTTCTCCATTGTGTTGACTTCTTGACTTTGTGTTGTTTCACCTAGTTGACTTCTCCATTGTGTTGTTTCACCTAGTTGACTTCTTCACTGTGTTGTTTCACCTAGTTGACTTCTTCACTGTGTTGTTTCACCTAGTTGACTTCTTCACTGTGTTGTTTCACCTAGTTGACTTCTTCACTGTGTTGTTTCACCTAGTTGACTTCTTCATTGTGTTGTTTCACCTAGTTGACTTCTTCACTGTGTTGTTTCACCTAGTTGACTTCTTCACTGTGTTGTTTCACCTAGTTGACTTCTTCACTGTGTTGTTTCACCTAGTTGACTTCTTCACTGTGTTGTTTCACCTGTGTTGTTTCACCTAGTTGACTTCTCCATTGTGTTGTTTCACCTAGTTGACTTCTCCATTGTGTTGTTTCACCTGTTGTTTCACCTAGTTGACTTCTTCACTGTGTTGTTTCACCTAGTTGACTTCTTCACTGTGTTGTTTCACCTAGTTGACTTCTTCACTGTGTTGTTTCACCTAGTTGACTTCTCCATTGTGTTGTTTCACCTAGTTGACTTCTTCATTGTGTTGTTTCACCTAGTTGACTTCTTCACTGTGTTGTTTCACCTAGTAGTTGACTTCTTCACTGTGTTGTTTCACCTAGTTGACTTCTTCACTGTGTTGTTTCACCTAGTTGACTTCTCCATTGTGTTGTTTCACCTAGTTGAGTTGACTTCTTCATTGTGTTGTTTCACCTAGTTGACTTCTTCACTGTGTTGTTTCACCTAGTTGACTTCTTCACTGTGTTGTTTCACCTAGTTGACTTCTTCACTGTGTTGTTTCACCTAGTTGACTTCTTCACTGTGTTGTTTCACCTAGTTGACTTCTTCACTGTGTTGTTTCACCTAGTTGACTTCTTCACTGTGTTGTTTCACCTAGTTGACTTCTTCACTGTGTTGTTTCACCTAGTTGACTTCTTCACTGTGTTGTTTCACCTAGTTGACTTCTTCACTGTGTTGTTTCACCTAGTTGACTTCTTCACTGTGTTGTTTCACCTAGTTGACTTCTTCACTGTGTTGTTTCACCTAGTTGACTTCTTCACTGTGTTGTTTCACCTAGTTGACTTCTCCATTGTGTTGTTTCACCTAGTTGACTTCTTCACTGTGTTGTTTCACCTAGTTGACTTCTTCATTGTGTTGTTTCACCTAGTTGACTTCTTCACTGTGTTGTTTCACCTAGTAGTTGACTTCTTCACTGTGTTGTTTCACCTAGTTGACTTCTTCACTGTGTTGTTTCACCTAGTTGACTTCTTCACTGTGTTGTTTCACTTAGTTGACTTCTCCATTGTGTTGTTTCACCTAGTTGACTTCTCCATTGTGTTGTTTCACCTAGTTGACTTCTCCATTGTGTTGTTTCACCTAGTTGACTTCTTCACTGTGTTGTTTCACTTAGTTGACTTCTTCACTGTGTTGTTTCACCTAGTTGACTTCTTCACTGTGTTGTTTCACCTAGTTGACTTCTCCATTGTGTTGTTTCACCTAGTTGACTTCTTCACTGTGTTGTTTCACCTAGTTGACTTCTTCACTGTGTTGTTTCACCTAGTTGACTTCTTCACTGTGTTGTTTCACCTAGTTGACTTCTTCACTGTGTTGACTTCACCTAGTTGACTTCTTCACTGTGTTGTTTCACCTAGTTGACTTCTTCATTGTGTTGTTTCACCTAGTTGACTTCTTCACTGTGTTGTTTCACCTAGTTGACTTCTTCACTGTGTTGTTTCACCTAGTTGACTTCTTCACTGTGTTGTTTCACCTAGTTTCACTTCTAGTTGACTTCTTCACTGTGTTGTTTCACCTAGTTGACTTCTCCACTGTGTTGTTTCACCTAGTTGTTCTCCATTGTGTTGTTTCACCTAGTTGACTTCTCCATTGTGTTGTTTCACCTAGTTGACTTCTCCATTGTGTTGTTTCACCACCTAGTTGACTTCTTCACAGTTGACTGTGTTGTTTCACCTAGTTGACTTCTTCACTGTGTTGTTTCACCTAGTTGACTTCTTCACTGTGTTGTTTCACCTAGTTGACTTCTTCACTGTGTTGTTTCACCTAGTTGTGTTTGTTTCACCTAGTTTGTTTCACTTTGACTTCTTCACTGTGTTGTTTCACCTAGTTGACTTCTTCACTGTGTTGTTTCACCTAGTTGACTTCACTGTGTGTTGTTTTCACCTAGTTGACTTCTCCATTGTGTTGTTTCACCTAGTTGACTTCTTCACTGTGTTGTTTCACTTAGTTGACTTCTTCACTGTGTTGTTTCACCTAGTTGACTTCTCCATTGTGTTGTTTCACCTAGTTGACTTCTCCATTGTGTTGTTTCACCTAGTTGACTTCTTCATTGTGTTGTTTCACCTAGTTGACTTCTTCACTGTGTTGTTTCACCTAGTTGACTTCTTCACTGTGTTGTTTCACCTAGTTGACTTCTTCACTGTGTTGTTTCACCTAGTTGACTTCTTCACTGTGTTGTTTCACCTAGTTGACTTCTTCACTGTGTTGTTTCACCTAGTTGACTTCTTCACTGTGTTGTTTCACCTAGTTGACTTCTTCACTGTGTTGTTTCACCTAGTTGACTTCTTCACTGTGTTGTTTCACCTAGTTGACTTCTTCACTGTGTTGTTTCACCTAGTTGACTTCTCCATTGTGTTGTTTCACCTAGTTGACTTCTCCATTGTGTTGTTTCACCTAGTTGACTTCTTCACTGTGTTGTTTCACCTAGTTGACTTCTGTTGTTTCACTTGTGTTGTTTCACCTAGTTGACTTCTTCACTGTGTTGTTTCACCTAGTTGACTTCTTCACTGTGTTGTTTCACCTAGTTGACTTCTCCATTGTTTGTTTCACTAGTTGACTTCATTGTGTTGTTTCACCTAGTTGACTTCTTCATTGTGTTGTTTCACCTAGTTGACTTCTTCACTGTGTTGTTTCACCTAGTTGACTTCTTCACTGTGTTGTTTCACCTAGTTGACTTCTCCATTGTGTTGTTTCACCTAGTTGACTTCTTCATTGTGTTGTTTCACCTAGTTGACTTCTTCACTGTGTTGTTTCACCTAGTTGACTTCTTCACTGTGTTGTTTCACCTAGTTGACTTCTTCACCTAGTTGTTGTTTCACCTAGTTGACTTCTTCACTGTGTTGTTTCACCTAGTTGACTTCTTCACTGTGTTGTTTCACTGTTGTTCTTCACTGTGTTGTTTCACCTAGTTGACTTCTTCACTTGTGTTGTTTCACCTAGTTGACTTCTGTGTTGTTTCACCTAGTTGACTGTGTTGTTTCACCTAGTTGACTTCTCCATTGTGTTGTTTCACCTAGTTGACTTCTTCACTGTGTTGTTTCACCTAGTTGACTTCTTCACTGTGTTGTTTCACCTAGTTGACTTCTGTTGTTTCACCTAGTTGTGTGTTGTTTCACCTAGTTGACTTCTTCTTCACTGTGTGTTGTTTCACCTAGTTGACTTCTTCACTGTGTTGTTTCACCTAGTTGACTTCTTCACTGTGTTGTTTCACCTAGTTGACTTCTCCATTGTGTTGTTTCACCTAGTTGACTTCTTCATCTGTGTGTTGTTTCACCTAGTTGACTTCTTCACTGTGTTGTTTCACCTAGTTGACTTCTTCACTGTGTTGTTTCACCTAGTTGACTTCTTCATTGTGTTGTTTCACTTAGTTGACTTCTTCACTGTGTGTTGTTTCACTTAGTTGACTTCTTCACTGTGTTGTTTCACCTAGTTGACTTCTTCTCCATTGTGTTGTTTCACCTAGTTGACTTCTCCATTGTGTTGTTTCACCACCTAGTTGACTTCTTCACTGTGTTGTTTCACCTAGTTGACTTCTTCACTGTGTTGTTTCACCTAGTTGACTTCTTCACTGTGTTGTTTCACCTAGTTGTTGACTTCTTCATTGTGTTGTTTCACCTAGTTGACTTCTCCATTGTGTTGTTTCACCTAGTTGACTTCTCCATTGTGTTGTTTCACCTAGTTGACTTCTTCACTGTGTTGTTTCACCTAGTTGACTTCTTCACTGTGTTGTTTCACCTAGTTGACTTCTTCACCTGTGTTGTTTCACCTAGTTGACTTCTTCACTGTGTTGTTTCACAGTTGTGTTGTTTCACCTAGTTGACTTCTTCACTGTGTTGTTTCACCTAGTTGACTTCTTCACTGTGTTGTTTCACCTAGTTGACTTCTTCACTGTGTTGTTTCACCTAGTTGACTTCTTCTTCATTGTGTTGTTTCACCTAGTTGACTTCTTCACTGTGTTGTTTCACCTAGTTGACTTCTTCACTGTGTTGTTTCACTTAGTTGACTTCTTCATTGTGTTGTTTCACCTAGTTGACTTCTTCATTGTGTTGTTTCACCTAGTTGACTTCTTCATTGTGTTGTTTCACCTAGTTGACTTCTTCACTGTGTGTTGTTTCACCTAGTTGACTTCTCCATTGTGTTGTTTCACCTAGTTGACTTCTTCATTGTGTTGTTTCACCTAGTTGACTTCTTCACTGTGTTGTTTCACCTAGTTGACTTCTTCACTGTGTTGTTTCACCTAGTTGACTTCTTCACTTTGTGTTGTTTCACCTAGTTGACTTCTTCATTGTGTTGTTTCACCTAGTTGACTTCTCCATTGTGTTGTTTCACCTAGTAGTTGTTTCACTTTGACTTCTTCATTGTGTTGTTTCACCTAGTTGACTTCTTCACTTGTGTTTGTTTCACTTAGTTGACTTCTCCAGTGTTGTTTCACCTTGTGTTGTTTCACCTAGTTGACTTCTTCACTGTGTTGTTTCACCTAGTTGACTTCTCCATTGTGTTGTTTCACTTAGTTCTTGTGTTAGTTGACTTCACTGTGTTGTTTCACCTAGTTGACTTCTTCACTGTGTTGTTTCACCTAGTTGACTTCTTCATTGTGTTGTTTCACCTAGTTGACTTCTTCACTGTTGTTTTTCACCTAGTTGACTTCTTCACTGTGTTGTTTCACCTAGTTGACTTCTTCATTGTGTTGTTTCACCTAGTTGACTTCTTCACTGTGTTGTTTCACCTAGTTGACTTCTTGTGTTGTTTCACCTGTGTTGTTTCACCTAGTTGACTTCTCCATTGTGTTGTTTCACCTAGTTGACTTCTTCACTGTGTTGTTTCACCTAGTTGACTTCTTCACTGTGTTGTTTCACCTAGTTGACTTCTTCATTGTGTTGTTTCACCTAGTTGACTTCTTCATTGTGTTGTTTCACCTAGTTGACTTCTTCATTGTGTTGTTTCACCTAGTTGACTTCTTCACTGTGTTGTTTCACCTAGTTGACTTCTTCACTGTGTTGTTTCACCTAGTTGACTTCTTCACTGTGTTGTTTCACCTAGTTGAGTGTTGTTTCACCTAGTTGACTTCTTCACTGTGTTGTTTTCACTGTAGTTGACTTCTTCACTAGTTGACTTCTTCACTGTGTTGTTTCACCTAGTTGACTTCTTCACTGTGTTGTTTCACCTAGTTGACTTCTTCACTGTGTTGTTTCACCTAGTTGAGTTTGACCTAGTTCTTCACCATTGTGTTGTTTCACCTAGTTGACTTCTCCATTGTGTTGTTTCACCTAGTTGACTTCTTCACTGTGTTGTTTCACCTAGTTGACTTCTTCACTGTGTTGTTTCACCTAGTTGACTTCTCCATTGTGTTAGTTGACTTCTTCACTGTGTTGTTTCACCTAGTTGACTTCTTCACTGTGTTGTTTCACCTAGTTGACTTCTTCACTGTGTTGTTTCACCTAGTTGACTTCTTCATTGTGTTGTTTCACCTAGTTGACTTCTTCACTGTGTTGTTTCACCTAGTTGACTTCTTCATTGTGTTGTTTCACACTAGTTGACTTCTTCATTGTGTTGTTTCACCTAGTTGACTTCTTCACATGTGTTGTTTCACCTAGTTGACTTCTTCACTGTGTTGTTTCACCTAGTTGACTTCTCCACTGTGTTGTTTCACCTAGTTGACTTCTTCACTGTGTTGTTTCACCTAGTTGACTTCTTCACTGTGTTGTTTCACCTAGTTGACTTCTTCACTGTGTTGTTTCACCTAGTTGACTTCTTCACTGTGTTGTTTCACCTAGTTGACTTTCACTGTGTTGTTTCACCTAGTTGTGTTGTTTCACCTAGTTGACTTCTTCACTGTGTTGTTTCACCTAGTTGACTTCTTCACTGTGTTGTTTCACCTAGTTGACTTCTCCATTGTGTTGTTTCACCTAGTTGACTTCTCCACTGTGTTGTTTCACCTAGTTGACTTCTTGTTTCACCTAGTTGACTGTGTTGTTTCACCTAGTTGACTTCTTCACTGTGTGTTGTTTCACTTAGTTGACTTCTTCACTGTGTTGTTTCACCTAGTTGACTTCTTCACTGTGTTGTTTCACCTAGTTGACTTCTTCATTGTGTTGTTTCACCTAGTTGACTTCTTCACTGTGTTGTTTCACCTAGTTGACTTCTCCATTGTGTTGTTTCACCTAGTTGACTTCTCCATTGTGTTGTTTCACCTAGTTGACTTCTTCACTGTGTTGTTTCACCTAGTTGACTTCTTCACTGTGTTGTTTCACCTAGTTGACTTCTTCATTGTGTTGTTTCACTTAGTTGACTTCTTCATTGTGTTGTTTCACCTAGTTGACTTCTCCATTGTGTTGTTTCACCTAGTTGACTTCTTCATTGTGTTTTCACTTAGTTTTCTTCACTGTGTTGTTTCACTTAGTTGACTTCTTTGTGTTGTTTCACCTAGTTGACTTCTTCACTGTGTTGTTTCACCTAGTTGACTTCTTCATTGTGTTGTTTCACCTAGTTGACTTCTTCACTTGTTGACTTCTTCACTGTTTCACCTAGTTGACTTCTTCATTGTGTTGTTTCACCTAGTTGACTTCTCCATTGTGTTGTTTCACCTAGTTGACTTCTTCATTGTGTTGTTTCACCTAGTTGACTTCTTCATTGTGTTGTTTCACCTAGTTGACTTCTCCACTGTTTTCACCTAGTTTCACCTAGTTGACTTCTTCACTGTGTTGTTTCACTTAGTTGACTTCTTCACTGTGTTGTTTCACCTAGTTGACTTCTTCATTGTGTTGTTTCACTTGTGTTGTTTGTTTCACCTAGTTGACTTCTTCATTGTGTTGTTTCACCTAGTTGACTTCTTCATTGTGTTGTTTCACCTAGTTGACTTCTTCACTGTGTTGTTTCACTTAGTTGACTTCTTCACTGTGTTGTTTCACTTAGTTGACTTCTCCATTGTGTTGTTTCACCTAGTTGACTTCTCCATTGTGTTGTTTCACCTAGTTGACTTCTCCATTGTGTTGTTTCACAGTTGACTGTTTGTTTCACCTAGTTGACTTCTTCACTGTGTTGTTTCACTTAGTTGACTTCTTTGTGTTGTTTCACCTAGTTGACTTCTTCATTGTGTTGTTTCACCTAGTTGACTTCTTCATTGTGTTGTTTCACCTAGTTGACTTCTTCACTGTGTTGTTTCACCTAGTTGACTTCTTCAGTTGTTTGTTTCACCTAGTTGACTTCTTCACTGTGTTGTTTCACCTAGTTGACTTCTTCACTGTGTTGTTTCACCTAGTTGACTTCTTCATTGTGTTGTTTCACTTAGTTCAGTTCTTCTCTGTGTTGTTTCACTTAGTTGTTTCACTTTGACTTCTCCATTGTGTTGTTTCACCTTCTTCATTGTGTTGTTTCACCTAGTTGACTTCTTCATTGTGTTGTTTCACCTAGTTGACTTCTTTGTGTTGTTTCACCTAGTTGACTTCTTCACTGTGTTGTTTCACCTAGTTTGTTTCACTTCTTCTTCATTGTGTTGTTTCACCTAGTTGACTT
>JAGGCT020004101.1:1686310-1709351 GCA_017654935.2 Phymorhynchus buccinoides
TTGGACATACCGTTGTTTTCTGTCCTCACTACTCATATAGTGAAAAGAGACCGGGATGTTTATCTTCCCCTGTCAGTCTTTTGTTCAGACTACTAAGCAAACCTTTTGCTCAAATTTTGTATGTCTGCAAACAAATAATAAGCCACACTGAGGGGAGGGGAGAGACAGGTGGGTGGGAAGTGCTAGGGCGCACCACTAAAAGTAGAACCTTCCTATCCAACAAAACGCCCGGACAAAAATAAAATAAGGGGAAAATACTTTATTTAAAGTTACCATATTTAAGTCATAAGTCATAGGTTTCTTTATTGTCCATTGGCATTGTACACGCACATGGAAACTTGTCTCGACCGGTTCAAGAAAATATAAATAAAATATGAAACTTAAATTTACATTAACAAAATAGACTCTGTAACTCTCACATCACACCCAATCATTCGTCTGCTCTCCGCTATCTTGCTCGCTCATCATGCATCCCACCACCACTTCGGCCTTTATTTTTAACCCTTTCTTTTTTTTCTTCCCTCCTTGCTCCTTTTTTCCGGTTCCTTTTCTCTCCCCCCCACCCCCTTTTCTTTAAAATTATTTTGAGGTAGGCTTTTTTTACGCTCTCTGTCATCCTATTGTCTGTGTGGCTGACATGATGGCACACCCACGTCAATGTGCCCGCCGAATCACCATATACACACGCACACAGACACATACGCAATGCGCATGAAATAATTATACCCCTACTAGTCTAACAGTTGACATGGAGTCTCACAGAGGACTATTAACTGCCCCCTCACCCCAATTACCTTTCCCCCTCCCCCTCCTTACCCCTTGGCCTCTCCCCTCACACTGCTCTTTCACCCTCTCTTCTGGTCCATATATCCCTTTCCCTCCTCCCTTTCCCCCCACCAATTCCTATCTGTCTCCCCCACGCCACACCCTTACTCCCTCCATTCCCTGTCTACCAACCCCCCCCATCCCACCTCTCCCCATTTCCCAACCCCCCCTCCCGCTTCCCTGATCTTCGGTTTGTCCCTTGGAAGCAGTCTGCTCAGCCAGCACTTTGGTTGAACAACCTGATTGCGGATGGCAAAAAGGACTGGTGGAAGCGGAAGGTCCTTGTTGACAGGCTCCTCAACCTCTCTGAAGTCCCGCGGGTCGCCCTCTGGTCCGTCAGCACACTGTGCAGTGGGTGGGATGGGTCGGCGAGGATGGCCCGGATCCGCCTGACTGCTTTCCTGTCATGGTGGGCCTGCAGGTCAGTCACTGGACGAACGATGATGTTGCTGGCGGTTCTGGTCAGCTTGCGCAGTCTGGAGGCGTCTGCCGCACGCAGGTTGCCAAAGAATCAAAGGGTGTTGTAGGTCAGGATGCTCTGGCCTGGTAAAACATCATCAGGATGGCGGGCTTGACATTGCATGACCTCAACTTCTGAAGGAAGTAGAGGCGCTGGTGCCCCTTCTTAACGTCTCTGGACCAGTCCAGCTTGGAGTCGAGAGACGTGCCAGCTTGCCAGCTTGGAGTCGAGAGAGTGAAGTTCGTGCAACAGTAAAAACACACACTAGAGGTGGCCAAAGAAAAGCTGAAACAGTATGTATTGAGCAAGAAGAATGAAGAAAGAACGAAATTTTATTTTATTTATACAGGGTAATGAGATAAGTATACATACTTTTTTACACCCAGCCCTGTGGTAAACGAAAACATCGAAATAAACAACAATTAAAAACAACACCATCCAATGAAAGAATATAATAAACTACAACCATGAATATCATGTAAAAAGTGAAAATTTGAGGGAGAGTGGGAGAGAGAGAGAGTGAGAGAGATTGGAGAGAGAGAGAGAGTGGAGAGAGTAGAGAGAGAGAGAGAGAGAGAAGAGAGTAGAGAGAGAGAGAGAGAGAGTAGAGAGAGAGAGATTGTGAGAGAGAGAAAGAGAGAGAGAGTAGAGATAGAGAGAGAAAGATAGAGAGAGGAGGAGAGAGAAAGAGAGCAGGAGAGAGAGAGAGAGAGAGAGAGTAGTAGATAGAGAGAGAGAGAGAGTAGAGAGAGAGTAGATAGAGAGATAGGGGGACAGAGATATATAGAGAGAGAGACAGAGCGAGAGAGTGAGAGGGAGCTGGACAGAGACAGAGATACAAACAATCATTATTTGTATGGGCATTTGTTACATTAGTGTACAATCATTTTGAAAATCAAATGTCAAAATGTAATTCTTAAGATGTCTTCGAAAAGATTAATAACGTGATATTTCTTTTAAATTAGCAGGTAAAGAGTTCCATAAGGAACCTCCGGAATAATGCAGACTGGATTTGAATAACTCCAAGCGGGGTCTGTTGAGAGAAATCTTGTGCACATGTCTTTTATCATTTAACTTGAATTTATTTCTTAATCTAGATGGTTCCATTCCGTTCATTATTTTTGTGCATAAGTCTTCCTTTATTCAATTTTAGCCGATAATTAACTGGTAAAATATTATGAATTCTTAAAATTTCTTCTGATTCTAAGGACCTTGATTTCAATATAAACTAGTTTTAAAGCCCGCGATTTAATAAGAGCGGACAAGGTGTTTCAAAGTGTTGTCACTGGCACAGTCCCAGAGTGTCGATGCATAGTCAACTAGTGATTGAATGTGTGCACTGAAGAAGAGTTTCCTGGCTTCCTGATATATAAGGTGTTTTATTTTGGATAATTGGAAGACTTTTTTGGCGATGTTTTTGCTTAAATGAGTGATATGGTCCTGCCAGGATAAATTGTTATCAATGGTTAATCCTAAGACTTTGTGGGATTTTATTTATTCGATTTCTTTATTATTGGCATATAATTTTGGAGTAGGCGCATGTAGGTTTTTGACGTTTCTGTCTGGTAGTTATCAGCATATGTTTTGTTTTTCCAGTATTTAGTGACATATGGTTAAAATGTGTCCAGGTTGTGAGTTTATCAATGTTTTCTTGTAAGTTTACATACAGGGTGTTTAAATTACGATCAGATGAATGGATTGTGGTATCATCTGCAAAAAGATCACTAAGGGATGAAAGGAAAATGGGCAAATCGTTTACATATAACGAAAAAAGGATAGGACCAAGGATAGAACCTTGTGGAACATCACTTTTTGAATAACGAAAGTCTGAAATTTTATTATCAATAGAAACACATTGTTGACGGGAGCTAAGGAATGATGACAGGAGTGCAATAGCATCGGTTGAAAAATTATACACTGATAGTTTTACGAAGAAGTAAGAGCATGGTTTATCGTGTCAAAAGCCTTGGCAAAATCAACGAAGACGGCTGCTGTGTATTCATCATTATTAATATTGGAAAGCCATTGATCGACCAGATTAACAAGAGCTGTATGACACGAATGATTTTTTCTAAAGCCCGATTGATTTGGGTGTAGGAGGTCAAACTTTTTAATGTGTGATGAGATGTGACTGTTGATGTGCTGCTCTAGTGGTTTTGAGATGACAGAGAGAATTGAGATGGGTCTGTAGTTGGAGGGGTCATTTTGTTCACCTGATTTATAAAGAGGAATTATTTTGCTAGTTTTGAAGTGCTTGGGGAAGTAGTTTTTGTCAATACAAATATTGTATATGTAGGTTAAAGTATCTGTGATGTATGGTGCACTGGGTTTTATTATTTTACTGTCAATTTCGTCTAAGCCTTTTGATTTTGGACTGTTTGATTTTAATTAAACTGCTATAAACTGTAAAAACATCAAATACCGCCATGGGTGGTATGGTCAATGGTGTGTTAATCTGTTTTTTTTTCTTTGCAAAATTCCATTTTCCTTTTCCTTTAAGAGTCATTTTGAAGATGACGAACTTGAGAGAGAGAATGGTGTCGTGTGTTATCTTGTGTCTGTTCCTGTGTTGGGTGGTGTGTGTGTGCGTTGTGCTGTTGTCGTGTCTGTTTTTCTCTTGTATGTGTAGCTTCTGTGTTGTGTTTGAGAGACTATTTTGGTATCTGTGGTGAGTGTCGGGAGTGTTGAGAGTGGAGAGTCGTGCTTTGATAACACAAATTCTAATACAGTTCTCGAATAGCACGTGATAGAGAGATGGAGTCCAATGTAGTGGGTGTTTTTCGTGTGAGTTGAGCCAAGCTTGAGAATGTAGCCCATCAGATCACTATAAGGAATAAAATCATAGCGCGCTGTAAACCTATCAATAATTGTTTCTATTGCAAAGGGTCTTGGAAGTAAATCAAATTAGATCATGTAGTCTCTATAAATCATCCAGATTTTTTACCACCTGAAAACGCACAGTGTATCAAACGATTTATGGTTCACTGAAAGCTAAGACAACTTGGGGCATACAAACTTAACCTGTACAATGTGGAGCCTGCAGATTGCTGTTCTGGGCACATTCTTGACAGGCACCATTGTCCTGACGACATCTCTTACAGAACGTTGCCGGTGAACACATCGCGTTACACTGCTCTCCATGGTAACCGTCCATGCAACCTTCAAAATCAGGACGGATTTTCATTTAGTAGCTATTTAGTCAGAGGTGCCTGTTTAAAAAAGTGTCGATAAATGGACATGGTAAAATAGATGAGGACGAGTTTGTAACACATATGATTTGATTGCATTTCTCTGAGAGAGAGAGAGAGAGAGAGAAGAGAGAGAGAGAGAGAGAGAGAGAGAGAGAGAGAGAGAGAGAGAGAGAGAGAGAGAGAGAGAGAGAGAGAGAGAGAGAGAGAGACGGAGAGGAGATAGAGAGAGAGATAAAGAGAGAATAGAGAGAGAGAGAGAGAGAGAGAGAGAGAGAGAGAGAGAGAGAGAGAGAGAGAGAGAGAGAGAGAGAGACTGAGAGAGTTCAGACTTCAAATGATTTATTCAGAAAGGCCATAGCCCTATATGAATATGAAATTGAATTGGGGCGATACAATTTACGAACATACAATCTCGAAGGCAACAATATCAACATTAATGCACAATCATGACAACATTCTTTCTCTAACAAGAAACGCTTTACACAGAGATATAACTAAAATGAGAGAGAGATAATACGAATACGAATACGAATGTTTTATTGAGAGTACAAAGGATAAGCTACAATAGCTTCTTTGCACCTTGCCCTCTCACTCACACATTCATACCATGCATCAAGCAAGATAATTTGACATAAAACAATCAAGGAAAAAAAAAGGACCAACAATTGGCACACGAAATAATTGAACAAAATCAAAAATGGGAATCAAAAGCAAACATGAATAATAATTAACATTGGCGAACTTGAATTGGTGGTTTAAATTGAGCACGAAAAAGGGGAAACAATTCTGAGACAATGACAATTTTTCAGAATAATACCACTTTTAAGGAAAAAAAAGAAAGAAAAAGAAGAGAGAGAGAGAAGATGAGAGAGAGAGAGAGAGATGAGAGAGAATAGAGGGGGAGAGAGAGAGCGAGAGACGAGAGGAGAGGAGAGAGAGAGAGAGAGGGAGAGAGAGAGAGAGAGAGAGAGAGAGAGAGAGAGAGAGAGAGAGAGAGGCAGATAGAGAAACGGACAGACAGACAGAGACAAAGACAGAGAGGTGGGGGGATACGTGTTCTAATCATAAGACTTTAGTCTTGACACGAATTAAAAAAACACTAACAACAACCTTCACTCAAATTGAAATATTAAGCCTTACATCGGAACGTTTTACTACTTAGTCTTGTATTTGGGGAAAACTCCGCTTGACTCCTACCACTCTCTGCTTACTACTGGTCTGGCCCCTAAAACCGTGTCTCTTTCGATAGCCTGGCACTCTTTCGATATGGCTATGCATGTTCTTGCCCTACAATCGCTAGTTCTCCTAATAAGCTATAAGGAAATTTGGGGTGGTCTCAGTTTTTGCTGATCAATGAATAGGCGGTACAGTGATCCTGATGTACTGTCGCTTGTGTCGTTATTCAGTCCCGATCCTCTGGCTCATTCATCTGGCCCTTTTCCGCCGTCTCGTACATCATGCAGGGCCCAAGCAGGATTTGTTATCCATTATAACCTACGTTTTGTTTGCCTTTTTAATTGTGCAATGCAACATATAGTGTATGTTCCCTCCTGCTTGGATATAGTGTGACTTGATCCAAGTACATACGACATCTTGATTGAATACTCTGCCGTGTAATATAGTCATTTGACATATTGTGACTTACACACTTGACTGATTACATCCATGGCGCTCGCACAATACAACATCACACTACCCACACGCACGTCATGCACTACACTCGTCCTCGTGCGCTCGACTGTCCGCACACGCACGCACGCTTACGCACTACACGCCACGAGGACCACGCACACGCACACGCACGCAAACACACACAACTCACGCACACGAACGTCATCGCACCGCACTACGCGCACACACACACACCACAGCACAGAACACACACACAAGAAAGAAAAAGGACACCGGTGGCAGGTACCTTTCCCACCAAGTAAATTAAGGACCAGACATGTTTGTACAAGGAAAAACACGGTGCTACCCGTGACATAAGTTTTAGTGTCTAAAAGAAAGTGTTCTCCAGTGTGTACCACTAAACGAGCAAAGCCATAACTGTCATTGATATGTATTTCATATCACAATTTTTGTGTTCCAAAGACACGACAATGCTTACCTCAGGATGTAAAGTAAAGAGGAACATGAATCCCGGGTGGGAAACAGCATCAGGTTTTACAGAATAATTGATCACCAGAGGATCTGGGTGAAAGGGGTATACGAAGGGACCAGGATCACCAAGCCAGTCACGGTTGAAGGAAAACCAATAGCCAGGAACTTTGATTTCAATGTACCGCGATATCACTTTGTTGCAGAGACAGCTGGTCATCAGAGCATGCTTAGAATGAATCCAGATCCTGACCTGGCTGGTCATCGGTCCAGCAAATGTTGGATGGGTCACACCGGCTCTGAGGTGTAATCCTTGGTAGACTGGATAGCCACACACACCTGCACCGTATTAGTCCAATTCTAATTAAAACAAAATACCCAATTATGGTATCGTATCTTGTTGTTTGATTGATAAGAATGGCTCTATACAGAGCCTTCCTGTCATATTTACTAATTCACTTTATTTCACAAAAGATGGTCGCTATAGTAGTATTACGAGATTTAAAATCACTTTCCGACTCCGTTATGTTCATGCATGTTTGCTAGTTTCTTTACTGTAGAGCTCTAAATAATAAATAATAGAGGTAAGACAACACTGTGTAAAACAAGAAGTAGGGAAAAACAAGAAATATCCCTGCGGACAATTTGGGCCAGCTTTCCGCTTAAGCCTTAGTGTCATCCCAGACTATTTACACGAAAGCACATTGTTCCAGATAGTGAAACCATCTAAACGTTACTGGTTAGAAGCAATCTTCCACCTGTGATAGAATGTATGTATGTAGTGTAAAGTATTCCACATGGATGATGCTTCTGGATTCATGAATTATGGCGGCCATGACAGTTTCCAAAATGGCGGTTAAATTAATCTAATCGCCTTATATGTTGTCTATCAAGTGGAATACATTTACTATCTCAGTGGCTAATTATAGGTTTTTTTTAAGGCGCAGAATTCTAGCAAGTCAGTAATTTGCAATATGTAGGTTACAAAGTTATTGGAAGAGAAAACAAAAATGATTTTTTATCTCAATTTACTAGAAAACACTTAAAACTAGACTGAAAAGCTTAAGCGATACAACAATGTTCTTGTTGACTTAAGTATCTTGATTGTTCCTATTCTCTCTCTCTCCCTGCTATAAACATACCACCCAAACCACATACAACAGCCTTCTCCCTTATCAATTCCCCATGTTTCACCCAACCCCCTCCCTTAACACCTCGCCCCACATTTTTGTGTACTCGTTTTGGTTGTCACTTTATTGTTTTTTCTCTTCGTCTCATGAACTGTGACCACATTATTTCCTCCCTAACCGCTTGTCCTATTAAACCACAGTTTACATGAAACAGGAAAAGATTTGCATGGAATAGTATTTTTGGAATCACTGGAAATGTAACTAGCCAGACAGAAGACATGGTGGTTTGCATCACAAATGAAAGGGCACAACCGCAAGAGTCAAGATGTACACAAGTGGGAAAAAATATTGCAACATTGTGCATTGATGCCGATCGTAAGGAAACGTATATCATGAACTCTCCAAAACACAAAGACTTTGGAAGGGGGTATGAAAACGAGGCTGATGCGAATAAGCTACCAAGATAGACGATGTGCCTATGAAATACCTTGGCCAGGTTGTTACAAACCTTCAATTTCCCTTTTCTATGCTTGCACAAGATATGGAATATACTTTCACAAGCAATTGGATCCACAGGTGATTGAGCCTTTTTAGTGAAATGTGGTACGTTGTTTCAGTGGTTTATAGCGTGTATGCAATCGTGATCTGTGCTGTCAGCTGAAGAAATTCTGGGAATGAAATATACATCATCAGATCTTTGTCCGAAAAAGAATTTGTGATGTGTGTAGGCACGCTATCAGCTTTCATGATCAGCATAAAGCAATGAATAATCAAAACATTTTTCACAAAACACTATTGTACCATAATTCAAAGTCAAATGATAGGGACGGAGAGAAAGCATGTTGCTGCATGTTTTAGCCAATCACGAGAAATAACTCACTTTAGACGTGTCATAACTTGCTATCAAAGAGAGAGGGGACAGGGACGATTGACATTTGGCTAATTCTCATCGGCGGTATGTGCAGTCTTGGCAGGCCAGAAAAAGTGTATTAGAAGAGATGATTTGAGAGCGACAGGCTCTACTGACTCTTCTTTGTGGGATATGCCTTCTTGCCTTCTTCCCTGTCAAGGCGTTGAGCTGTTGGTGTATCAGACGTAGACGATGTTTGATTTCCTGTATGGCGGATGCTGACCGGAGTTGAGGGTTCAGGACCTGGCTATAACACCCGACCATTCCAAGATTGTTCCTGTCAGCACTGTCCAGGCTTATTGCACATGAAGACGATCAGCAAGACGCCTTTTGGTCCAACGTTTGGGTTTGGATGATTCTGTTGGTATCGTCCCCCGTTGAGCTTCCTCAGAGAAGACCATCCTTACCACACTGCATCGTGGCCTTGATATTCTTCACCTTCTCGTCTCGTCCTTCTCCTTTTTGCCTTTCAGTGAGCTAAATTAAATAGGTTTTTAGGGTCTTTGTTTGTTCTTTTTACAAATTTTTTTGCAGTAATGATGGTGTTTATTCTATAGTGTGCCTAGTGTTAGGGAATGTTAGAAATCTTTATAGGTTATACCACCAAAAGTGTTACTCCCCTGGGAGAACCGCGTCAGCTACCACCCGAATAGCCCATTGCAACAGCCAGGAATCCCAGGGCGTAGGGGCAACTCTAGGACCTAGATAGTTAGTTCTTACGGATTTTTTTTCTTCAATGTCTTCTACTACTGTGCATCTTGTCCTCACTTTATGTCGGTTGATTTGACAGATATATAGTCATTCTGGGATCGTGTTCTGTCAGAACCATACCCCACTCGTAGGCTTTTTTGCCGTCAGTGGTACAGTCTTTCATTAATGGACTAGCGTTACCATTGGTGTTTTTATAGGGTAGTTAGGTTCCTTCATTCTGTCTAGGGTTGTTTTGACTTTGCCAGCCTCCTAAATTGTTGGAGGAGTTTGTGTTCTCGGTAAGCAATTCTTAATATAAACTTAGAATAGAATAGGTTTTCTAAAATCGTAGGGACCTCTATCAGCTCTTTCTCTTTCTCTTTACTTTATCGTGTTCAAAGAATAGCATTACCTTTTTGTATTTATTATATAATAAATAAGCTTTATTTTTGTTAAGATTATGTAGGTCAAGCCTTTGCTCCGTTGTGGTCAGAAAGGCAGTACTACCTTTTTATAAAATAATATTAATTATAAATTTTATTGACAAAGAAAAAGAAAATAAACGGTATAGTTAATCTTTCCTGTCTAATTAAACTCATGTTTATAAGTGGTCATATATTGTCACGTGTTTATGCTTTGTAGCATCGATGAGGACAGCCTTGTTTTTTTATAATAAAACACCTCACACTTTAAAATCGTAAAATAATTTTATTCAAGTGTGTTTTCACACTGTCTGAATTTTTTAATAGGATTTACTACACCCTTGTGTGTTTTCTAAAAAATAAAAAAGGATATAAGTAACTAAACAGATAGTGTAAATATATTTTTCTACATATAACCTTTAAATTGCTTTGTGGTGGATAGTATTGTTTGCCCCGTTCTGAGACCCCATAGTAGAGCTCAGACACACACTTGATTTTTTTTATGTAGATAAGGGTGTACATATTTAAGTTGTATATGTCCTCTCCCGACCTTGGGAAGGCTAACATATGGGACATTTGGTTCAATTTGTAATAATAAATTAATATGAGAAGACGATACAAAACTACAAAAAATGTATCACTATAACAATCGACAGAGACAAAATGTATAGAAACACCTTTATGGGGATGATGAGATTCTAAAGAGCGCAATCAACAGTTCAGTTGTATCTGTTAGGTAGAAATAATCCTAATAAGATTAATTTATAAACATATAAGTTGATACGATGTGATGTTTTCGTGAACTCAAATCACTTGATAAACATATACTATATGTGTATAATAATTGTTTAATTAAAATTTGTTGTCGTTTTAGTCTGGCCTATAGAGATACAACACCTGTATCCAGTTGTTAATTAAAATTCTAGGGTATTTTTCTATTTTTCCTTCTTACTGGATTACAAAAATTTCAATCTTTATTGTTTATTAATAAAAACCTAAAGACGGCTTTATTTATTTTAAAAGAGTCGTATTTATACAGGTATTTAATTTAATTGTTATTTACAGTTCAGTTATGTTTATACTCTTCATATATATTTTATTTACATGAAATCAGAGAAACTGATCGTAATATAACATTTATTAAAACACCAGGGGAGAAAACTCATTGACCTATTGGCCGATAATTTTATGGGATAGGGATACAAAATTTTTTCTAAGTCTATTAATAAGGTAGGGTCATCGTTATATATGTTTAAAATCTCAAATGGTGAATCCATGCTGAAAGTGTGAAAGGGGGAGGGTAGGGGGGACTGATTGCGGATCGGGGACACCCGGTCGGGGTGGGGAACCGGGACCTACTCCACTCGGGTGTATTTATTTTTAAAATGATCCCACTTAAGTTAAGTATATATACAAACACATATTAGTGTACATATTTTATTGATAGGGCACCATTGATCTATGCTATAATCATAATCATATTATAATTCTAATTTAATTATAGTTAAAATTTGTATTAAAAGGGGATCATGTTAGCCCCTGTCTTATATAAAAATAACGGGTTCGTCCGGGATATGAAAAATTTGATTTCGGTTGGGAGAGACGTTTTATAGTGGCCCTCTCGACAGAATAATGTAGTGCTCCATGTAGAGCAACTTGAACCTGATTGGTTCCCCTCGTTGACGCCAACTTCTGTGTTTCTGATGTTGGTAGGGTTCTCCATTAAAGCGAGAAAGTTTCGTTAGGATGAAGTTGCTAGGACAGCTTGGTCTTACGAAAGTAGGGAAAGGTTGTCTTTAGACTAATTTGCAATATATGACCATTTTGTGACATCTATGTCTGTGCTACTGAAATTCATATTTGGTTTTCGTTTAGGCTCTACTTGGCCCCTTACAATATATATTTTTAGACTCATCCCAAAAATAAGGAATGAGGGAAAGGTAATAAAAAGAGATGGAACAGTTCACGTTGTTTTCAGTGCATACGTCAGCTTACTTTGTCACAAGAGCCTAGAGCTCTATTAACACTATACTATCATTGTGCCTCTTGTTCTCGCCTTGTTTCCAAAACTGATCACAAGGTTCCATAGTCTTTCTGATTTACAACTTTCTGAAAGTGAATCTGTAAAACACAAGTATCGTGTCTGAATTGGTCTAGGGACGCATCAGACACAAACCCCATTGTGAAGAACAGGGATTGCTTGATGACCATCGGTGTTCGTTTCAAGACTGTATCTATCCAATAGAGGGACGAACGAGGTTTATCTGGCAGCCAATCGTGTCGATGCACAAAAAAAATAAAAAAGACAAATAGAAAATTGCAGAGTAGTCATGACAATCAGAGGGTCTTCTGACCCCCTGGAAAACAACTCTCCATTAGAGAAGAAAACTAAAGAAACACTGACAAACATGGAAGAGTCGATTTCCTTGTCTCTCGAACCCTCCCTGGAGAAATCCAAAAGTAAAGTCGTTTCAAACAGAAACTGATAGTCAAACCAATACAGAAACACTCATATCTAAAGAGAACATGGAGAGGGCAGAGCCCAAGTCCATCTGGGGGGAGGTCTCAAACAACCACCCCCGGGTGGCCGAGGAGAGTCAGTCTCAGTCTCTACCTGTTCAAAAAAAAACAGATTCCAAGAGGAATAGATCAAAGAAACTTGGCCCCTCCTACTTACTTGAAGCATCCCATCGTCCTGGAGGATCTGGGCACAGGCCCTGCAACTTTCAGGGCATTGGGTCCAACAACTAGGTTCCAAATGTAGAAGCAAACTATAGGTGCAATCGCCAGTCAGCGACCGTTATCCAACAGTCGCTGGCTGATCGGTTGTCAAACAGAAAAACAGCAGAAACGGCTGTTGTCAATGGGGGAAATAGCAGGAATCAAGATCAAATGTAGAATTCCCTCAACCACTACAGAAGGAGTTATTAAAGGAATCTCAACAGGAGAAAACGTTCAAGACATGTTGCCTCATATCCCTAAAGCCAAAATTGCTATCAGGCTCAAAAATAGGGATGGAACAGCTTCCAGGGCTGTGAAAATTATCTTTAACTTACCCAAGTTACCAGAATTCATCAAAATTGATGCGGAAGAATTCAGAGTACATGTGTATGTCTCACCAGTACGTAGATGCAAGAAGTGTGCACGGCTTGGGCACTCGCAGGCCCAGTGCAGATCAAACAAAGAGACTTGCACCCGCTGTGCTCAGGGCGGGCACAATGTGCAAGACTGCAAGTCTACCATAATGAAATGTGTAAACTGCGGAGGAGGACACTCAGCAGCTTACATGGGCTGTCCCCAGCACCAAATACGCTTAAAAGCAAATAGAATAAGAGCAGCTTCTTTCGTCCCGTACGCAGAAGCAATTAAGAAAGCTAAGACGGAGATAGAGAGGGAAAAGAAACAAAAAGATAGTCAAAAATCCTTTCCTCACTCTCCCTTACCAGAAGTGGACCCCCTGTGGAGGATGGACGATACCTTTCGTCCCGCCCCACAGGGCAGCTACGCGGAAGCCGCGATGAATAACAACAACAAAAAACCCAAATCAGGCCAGTGTTACAAGTCAGTAACAATCAATCAGCTAACCAGATCTCTCAGCAACAAAAAAGAAGAAAAAGAAAAAGGTTTAGCTGTGTCAGGCTCTAGGCTGTAGACGTTTAGGCTGTCAAGCTCTAGAGCTGTTAGCCCTTAAACGTCAAGCAAATGCTGTCAAAAGCACTCTGGTTAACGCCTCAGAGAAAAGAATTAAAGCAGTGGTGGCACAAGAAATGGAAAAACAAACCAAAATTATGATGGAATCCATGCAGAACTACATGGAAAAGCTCATGGAAAAGTACGAACAAAAAGTGATAGATAAGCAATTAACTGTACTACCAGTCCAGAGTCCTCCTCCTGAACCAAACTTCAAACAGTATGAAGCTCAGGCAGTGAATAAACCAGCTAGAGAACAGATCCTTACACAGGTTGTAATTAATCTAGCCAAAGCTAGAACTACTAATAAACCTAGTCTTTTGTTGGAGGGACTAGCCTCTCTGTTCCCCCAGGTCAGCAACGAAGTCCCCATCTCTATGGCTCCTGATGGCAATCTGTTTAGACTGGCCACTCTGGCCTGCGGTTCCAGTGAGACTCCACGAGTCAGAACTAGGACCATTCTTTCAGCAAAATCAAAACACTAATGAATAATAATATAGTTGTAGATAGAAAACTCTTCTTTCTAACCTTACCCACGAAGGTCTTAATATTTTGCAGTGGAACTGTAGATCCCTCTCTACAACTAAAGACTTTTTGGTAAATTTTCTGGCTACAAGCCCTACTCAATTTCATGTGTTATGCTTACAGTCCATTAATGGTGACTTTCAGTCTCTACCACGTGTAGACGGCTATTGTTACCCACCTGGGACTAGTAGCGTAATAGGTCTAATTAAAACCGCAACCTATGTCAAAACAAACCTTCACTATTCTAAAATGAAGTCCCCTGTTGAGAACATAGATTTAATTCTTTACTCCAATACAGTTCGAATAACGTTAAAAGATAAACCAATAAATATACTAAATGTGTACTACCCTCAAGGTTACAATAAAGCCCATAAAACAGACTGGATGCCCACCTTGACTGGATGCCCACCTTGTCCTCCTCCTGCTCATGGGTGGTGACGGGAGATTTTAATGCCCGTCACCCACTCTGGGAAACTAAAAACACTCCAATTTCTGGAGGAGGACTTCAACTGTTACAAGAAATAAATAATGCAGATCTGATTTTGCTAAATGATGGAACTATGACTCGCTACCCAGATAAGTCAACAGATAATTTAACGGCCATAGACTTGTCTCTAATAATAAGTCCTCAGCTTTATGTTAATTCAGATTGGACCCCACTCACAGATCCATTAGGTTCAGACCATAAACCTATTGCAATAATACTAAACGTACCCCTAGATTCTTCAGAAGAACTACTCCCAAAAAAATTCATATATAAAAAAGCAAATTGGCAACTCTTTAAAACGACTTTAGGCAGTTACACAACAGAGGAGGTTGTCCACCAAGATCTCGAAATTTATTATAGCAATATTCACTCCCAAATCCTTGAAGCTAGTTACTTGGCCATCCCCATGACTTCAGGGAATCAGGGCCAAATAAAAACAACAAGAAATAATCCATGGTGGAGGGAAGACTGCGCAGAGGCGGTTACAGCAAAACACAAAGCTAGTAATACATTTAATAAATTTCCTACAGTTGAAAAATTTGACAATAAAAAAAGTACAGAAAAATACAGCAAAAAAGTAGTAGCCCAAGCCAAGTTGGAATACTTTACCCAAGAGAAGTTGGTTGACTATAAGGATCTGGGGAAAGCCTGGAAAAAACTAAGAAAACTGAAACTTAGTGGTCACTCTAGGAAGACTAGAGTAAAAGTTAATAATAAAATGACAAAGAGTAATTTAGAAACTGCGAATGCCCTGGCTGAAGCCTTCGGCACAGCCAGTCAAAGTAAAAACCTTATACAAGCTGAGCAAGACCGAAGGAATAGTTTACCAGAAATTGAAACTAGTACAGACAATACTAGATCCATAAATGCCCCATTTCAACTTACCGAGCTTGCTATAGCCCTTCATAGCATAAAGAAAGCTAATAAAGCCACAGGAGGTAATCCCATCTCCTATACAATTCTGAAACAACTACCCCCTTCTTACTTAACAATCTTGCACCACTTTTACTCCAGATGCTGGGAGAGTGGGCAGATTCCACAGGCATGGAAAGAGGCCCAAGTAATTGGGATCCCCAAACCCGGAAAACCGAGGGGAAGGAGGGGATAAAGAAAAAGTTGGTTAGGACCGATCACCCTTCAGCCCTCAACCCCTCATCTGGGTAAAGTTTATCGAAAGAATCGTGAGAACACGATTAGATTATTTTTTACAAAAAAATAATATTTTACCCCCGTTCCAGGCAGGATTTCGTAAACACAGAAGTTGCATGGAACAAGTAGTGAAACTAACATCCCATGTCAGAAAAGCCTTTTGTCACAGGAAAAAAGTTTTTGCCGCCTCTTTTGACATCAAGGGTGCCTACGACACAGTCTGGCATGGGAAACTACTTCAAAAAATTAGCAAGCTCGGTATTCAGGGCAGCATGTTTAATTTTATCAAAACGTTTTTAACTAACAGAAACATGAGAGTATGCGTGGGATAATCCCTTTCAGAAGTATATAGCCTGGATATGGGAGTTCCCCAGGGCAGTATAATTGCTCCTACACTTTTTAATATCATGCTGTACGACATTCAAAGCGTTTCCTTGAAGGGATCTCATATATCTATGTATGCTGACGATATTGCCATTTGGACCCAAACCAATAGGTCAATTCATAGTGAATATTTCCAAACTTGTGTAAATACGCACCAAAAGAACTCAACTCTGATCGAGATATATTTACGTGACAACGGGCTTAGACTTTCCCCCAATAAGTGTGAATTTATGTGTTTTTCCAATTCCACTGATACTAAGCTTTCAATAAATATTTCAGGAGTAGCTAAACAACAAAGCCCCCAAGTAAAAATTTTGGGAGTCATTTTGACTCCAAACTTAAGTTGGATGAAACATATTCAACACACAATTGATAAAGCTTCTAAAGCCCTCAGTTTCATAAAAGTAATTTCCAAAGAGATGGTGTATTGTTTTTTTTTTTCCAGGGATCCAAAAATACTAACTCAATCGGTTAGGTCTCTGGTACGTAACAGACTTACCTATGGAATGGAGGTTTTCCACTCATTAACACCAAGTCAGTTCGGAACACTTCAAACTATAGAGACAAAAGCTTTGAAAATAGCCCTGGGAATACCGTATTACGCCGTAAATAGACTAGTCTACAGAGACATAGGCTGGCTTCCCCTTCAAAATTTAATGAAGTTAAATTGCGCAAATTTCATAACACGATGGTACGCAGCCAAAACTGGAACTGACAAAGAATTTGTTCAAACTATTAATGACCCACTTTTTGATTAATCTAAATTTGAAAATAAAACCCCCCAACTACATATGAAGACAAGGAACATACTATATTATACTAGGGATTTGTTCAAGGATTTGCCGATTTTGGAAAAACTATTATAAGTTTTCCCCTTACCCCACGGGCGGGTGTCCACGCGACTGGGTGAGGGAGGAAATGAATTTTGAAACAGAGCTAGCTGAAAAGTTCTCTAAACAAGACATTAACCAGATAGCTGTAGCAGCCAAGGAGAAAACATGGAGCCAACAAAATCATTTACAAATATTTACAGATGGCTCCAAAATTGATCAAAAAGCAGGTTGTGCCTTCACCATCCCGGCACTGACAATCATAAAATCATTCAAATTAAATGACAATGTCTCTGTTTTTACTACTGAACCATGGGCACTCTTGGAAGCCTGCGTGTTTTTAAATAATTTAACTAATCCTCCGATTAGTGTCGTTGTCTTTACGGACTCCCTTTCCTCAATTCAGGCCCTTAAGGGAGTCACCCAGAACAGATTAGAAATAATAAATGAAATTAAAGTACTTGTACACCAAATCACTATAAAAGGCACTCAAATGAAAATAACCTGGATTCCATCCCATAACGGCATAGCAGGCAACGACCAAGCAGATAGAGCCGCTAAAAGAGCCGCTATGGGAGAGTCCGGAACTATAACAAACATAAAACTATCTACCTTTGAAATAAAAAGTAAACTTAAATAAACTATTTTCCTCCAATGGACAAAGGAGTTGGAGGTATATGCTAAAGCCCATTTGTGGGACCATAGAATAGTTAAAGGAGGTCTTTTCCTCAAAATACCATTTTCACTTCAAGTACTAATATTTAGATTACGAACGGAATCATACTTATGTAAATGTGTAGAAAAAGTATGCCTTTGTGGCGAGATACTTAATATAGATCATTTGTTCAGTACATGTTTAATAATTACAAAGGAACTTGAAACGTTAAAACAAAAGTACGAGACTCATAATATAAAGTTTACCAAGGTAGATACTCTCTCCAATCGTAATGAGGGGTGGGCCCCAACGATTTGTTTCGCCGAAACTCTTAATCAAACAACCTTTGGCCACCACTTTTAAACTTTTTTTTAAACAAAGTCGTTAATCCTAAAGCACATTTTAAAATATATTTTAACACAAGCTTATTTTATCTGTCTTAAAAATAGAAGATAAGAGAAGAAATTTAAACTTATACTATTTTAAAAACACTTATAAGAATAAATCCCCATTTTTGTAAATATGATAGTCTGGATGTACCACCAGGACTCGGCCCACTATATATATTTTTTGGAGCCGTTTTTTGAGTCAGGATTGGGTAACATCAGAACTTTGAGGGGTGGGGATCCACTTGAGTTACATTTTACATTTTGCACGTAGCAAAATAGAATAGCGAAATTTGTACATACAAGTGAAGTCATTGGCTTTGAACAAATTAAAATTTAAACACATCTTTTTTACTAAAAAGTTCAACATATTTTATGTTTTTAAAAAGTTTTAACACTTTTTTGGCAAAATAAAGATTATGTGTAAATTTTGTACATAAACATTTGTTGACCTTTTTCGAGTTTTTAAACCTTTGTTGATTTTAAAAAGTGGTCCTGAAAATTTGTATCACATATAGCTCTAAGAGTTAACATCCAAAGCTTCTTAATGTAAACATTTTATCAAAATATCCACAATTCTAGTCGTCCAAGCGCGGGCCACGCCAGACATAGGTTCTGACCTACTAATCAGACCCAATCATAGTATAAAATGTAAATAACTTTATTTAAAGAAATAAACACTTTTCTTATCCCTTTTCCCCCTTTTTCCCCCCATCTCAATTTAAAGTAATGTTTCATATGACCTAGGTCGAGAGAGGTAAAACAAAATCATTTCATTTTTGTTGTTGACATTGGCAGGATGCTAGAAACAGAGCTCTGTCCAGTCCCACTTTCTCTTGAAACAGCAGGCTGAAGACTGTGTCTACCAAGGAACAAAGCTCAACTAGCCAAAATCCTCCAGCATGGCAACCCACAGAAAGATACTCCTCCTGCCCACCCAACCTGTACCATTATTGATGGTATGGCAATAGTCCAAGCAATTGGAAATTGTGCAATACTGAAGCCTTTGTAGCAGAACGTAACAAGCATTGTTTCCAGATGAGCAAGGAAGCGAGCTGGTGTTGTCTTGTTGGGTTCCCATATCCTGCAAAAGCTTTGCTCATCATCAGGGATATATGTCTCTCAACTGGACCTCTGCTGAACATGAGTATGATGATACAAGAATGCTCCTTCATACAAGAGATGCACAGTGATGTGTGTGATACTCCCAGACAGTTGTTATCAGACGTGACCACGGATGTCCTTGTACTTCCTTTTTGCGCATCAACCACAACTCAGTCTGCTATCCTGTTGGATGATGCAAACAGGGACTCGTTGTAAAAAGCATTTCATACCAATTCATTGTTTCCATTAACAGAACTCAAACCCGAAGCTACTCCGCCAATCCCCCAACCGTTCCTGCCGTACCGAGGGCCATCCGACGCCCTCCAGCATGCTTGCATCCAGCAACCGAAGACTGGTCCTGATCCCGCTCAACGATCCCCCCCCCCACCCCGCCCTGGCATTCCTAACCCTGGTCAACGTTCCAGTGTTCCTGACAAATGCTCTACATCCCAGTGACTGATCCTTGGCCTACTTCACAAACGCTTACTCAAGCATGGCTCCTGACCGTGATCTGCGTTCCAGTGTTCCTGACCATGTTGTACATTCCAGTGCTGTTCCTGCTCAACGTTCCGGTGTTCCTGAACCAATGGACACTCGCAACGCTCCACAGACCGTGTGTGCTGTTCCCACTGGACCAGACGGCACCAAAGACACAGCACAGGCTTCAGCAGAGGCCCAGCAAGAAGAGTATCCTTTGTTGTCCGATGCTGCTGCACCACCAGTTAGGACACATACAGGCAGACTGGTGCAGAAGCCTGCTAAGTACAGAACAATTTACAGACTTAACCGATTTTGAATCCATACAGTCCCGTTGTGTTCATAGGTCTTTTTGGATAGGACACTTTACATCAAGACACTTGAAATACTCACCCATGCTTAATTGCCTGCTAGATATTCATACTGACAAAACCGATTAGCAAAGACATTGTTTATCATTACTGACTTTATGCCTTAGTTTTACATTGGCTTTTGAGTCACTACGTAATTACTACTTTTATTCTTTTGACATTACATATTAAGGCATTACATAAAACAACCGATTTAATTTCTTTTCTACGCATTGCGCTGTTCTGGGGGGAGCCCTGTAGCACCACTATGATCATGACATAACGTCGCCCGCATTTTGTTTCGCTTTGGGTATTCAGTCCTTTATTATTTTGAAACGGAAGTGTTTGATTGCTGTACTGTTGGTTGACCTTTGCTTCTACGACGATGGCTCATCATTAAAAGAGTTTATAAACTTTAATTCATGCCTTGTGTGTTCAAACCTATTCAAAGTATGTTAGGCAGTAATTGGTTGTACTTACAGATCAGATTGCAAGCCAATCCATTGATGAATTCATAAAACACATAAACAGAATTACCCATAATGCGTTTCCACAGCTGGCCTGTCTTTTCCTTCTGTCACATGGAAACGGGTAGAATTTACAGGCTCGTGCAGACGTGTGGACCCCATGTTGGCCTGACATGTCCCTGTTAAGTCGTTCCACACCACAGTCAGTGTACTCCTTACGTGAAAGGGGTGTTGGGACGACTTCCAAGGACAATCAGCCAACATGGGGTCCAACTTTTATAGTTGACAATTGAAACTTGGTTCCTTGTGTGCGTTCTTATGAATATTAATTCAGTGCCGTCTTTGATATTGGAAAACGAATTATGTTTTAGCTTCAATTTCAGCTATGCTTCATTTGTGTTCTGATTACTATGCTTTTGTTGCAGATTCTATGCCATGGATTGCGGCCTCACCTTCCCTAACCCGTTATTTATATTGTATTGTGACCAATGTCAAGCATGCAATAAAAACAGTATTCAGTTTTAATGTCAGTGTTCTCTTCTCTCTATCTCTCTCTCTCTCTCTCTCTCTCTCTCTCTCTCTCTCTCCTCTCTATCTCTCCTCCCTCTCTCTCTCATCTCTCTCTCTCACTCTCTCTTCTCTTCTCACTCTCTCTCTCTCTCTCTCTCTCTCTCCTCTCTCTCCTCTCTCTCTCTCTCTCTCTCTCTCTCTCACTCTCTCTCTGTATAATTCCTCTGTCTGCCTGTCTGTTTCTCTTTCTCACGTTCATATTTCGCTCAGTTATCGCTTGTTATGACAAACAAAGAATTACTGTAAATAATTTACGAGTTGATTGGTAGTGAACTTGCGAACAAATTATCATGCGAAAAAGCATTGAATTACTTCAGTTCTTATCTAATTAAAAAGTATACGTATCTTCCAATACAATTATCGTATGGGTTCTTTACAATTTTTATCAAGACAAAAAATATAGCCTTTACAGAGTGTTAAAAGCCTAGTAATTCTCGCTTGACACATAAATCAAGTTGGACAATTCTACCCAAAGTCATTTCCTACTTTGCGTATTGATGCTTTTTTTGTTTTGTAGTCTCGTGCACGGTTTGAACTTTCAGTGATCGCTTTGACAGAAAACGTGCACATACAGTATCTTTACTATTGTCAGGATAAAAACTCGTATTACTCGACTTACCCATGGGAAGAAAGATAACGCAGCTGCAATGCTTTGGTCGTGTTGGAAGTCACTGGGCTCACTCTCAATTTAATATCACACGGCGAATATGGAGTCGTGGATCACAATGGCGACAGAACAAAATTGCCGTCTGCTTTGACCCAGTCCACCAGGAGAGGAGACACTCAAATCCTCACAGCCGGTCCTCCTGTCCTGGAACTCTGCACTGTCGTGATCTGAAGTATCACAGAGAGATAGTTGTCCTGGAAACACGTCTGCTGCCCCGGAAACTCAGCTCATCACGTGATCGTTCCCGTGACGTGCTGAAGTGAACCAGCAGTAGAGAGAGGATAATGTTCCATGAAACGAACACGGTCCCCGAAGTCATTCTGGATGCTGAGAGTATTTATGAGCATTCTCAATTCCATTCTCATTGTCGGTTTTCTGAGAGCATGGGGCTAGTGGCTGCTGTCAGATTCACCTGCGGGCCATTGACTGCAAGCATATATTGCAAGTGACTGCAACGATTGGTTTTACATAAGCGAATCGGGTTATCTGCAGGGTACAAAATGCCGCAGCTGGCAATAAACTTAATTGTGAGTATAAGTATGGGGCGCACAATAAGACAGTGGTTGAAAGATACCCTTTAGGGGCTGAGGATGGCAAACAGCGGGATACAAGATCGTTCAGACAATGCTATTAGCCAGGAAAAAATGTCAATCTGGAGTTATGCAGTAGCTATGGTTATAGAAAAATGTAATTTTGCCACATCTCTCTCTGCTCTCTCTCTCTCCTCCTCTCTCTCTCCTCTTCTCTCTCTCTCTCTCTCTCTCTCTCTCTCTCTCTCTCCTCTCTCTCTCTCTCTCTTCTCTCTCTCTCACACTCTCTCTATCACTCTGTGTGTGTGTGGGGGGTGTGTGTGTGGTGTGTGTGTGTGGTGTGGGTGAGTGTGGGTGTGTGTGGGTTGTGTGTGTGTGTTGAAAACTGAAAATTAAGTTATTTCCAAGGACATCGATTCTTACAATCGTCCTTTAGAATATATACTTAACACGAAAGATAAACATGGCAAGGCATAATATTATCAGACAGAGCGAATACAAAGGTGGAAATATCATAATACATTCATTTCAATGTGACAGATAGTTACGGTCATTCCTGTATTTCTTAGTGCACATTTGTAAAATTGTGAAGTTTCAATCCTGAAAAAACACATCTTCCATAAAATTTCGCCCTCTAGTTCTCTTTTGGCTAGTTCGCACGCGGAAAACCGTACGTGGTTGAAAAAAAATGACGCATGAATAATCCATATTTGACACGGATAGAAATCATTCAGAGGTATGGCAACTTATTTGAGTTACAGTAGTAACGTAATGCGGAAACATATTTATCGAGAAAGCAGCAACAAATGGGGTACCCAAATTCCTAATGACTAACATAAACAAACGATGTAAGATTGTACGACAGAACTGCTCTAAGATGATCACAGAGAACGAGAACTTGGCAGCCCTCTGTAGGATTTTTGGTTTAAACAAAGTCTATTGAAATAATATATGCAGTGTACACAAATTATTTCATGAGCATAACAAGCCATATAGCTTATAAAGCACACTCAACAAGGTGTCAGTACCAAAATAAGGATGC
>JAGGCT020004101.1:1709851-1739851 GCA_017654935.2 Phymorhynchus buccinoides
GTTTTCTTCTTACCTAGCCATGTGTTTTGGTAAATTGTCCATTTCCCCCCAAATTTTATCATTCATTTTCAGAAGACAGAAATATTTGTACAATATATGAACAAAAACAAATTATAGTTGCAGAATAACCTCACCACTAAGTGTCATAAACATTCATGCTTCTGTTTGTGCAAGTCTAAGATTCCCCAGATATTAAAATGCAGTTTTTTTAGTACATCTCCTGTAATGAATGGTCATAACACAGTGTCATGAATTGGTTGCGGCCCATTAAAAAAGAGTGGTGGCGTCAAGGAATCTACATAACAAATGTTGCAGGATAATTTATGTGGGCAGCCTTATCTCAAACAGATAGAGTATGCAGATTTATATAATTTCCACTTGTAGAAATGTAATCGCTTTAATTCTAATTGGAAAAATCAGACTTACAAAATGATAAAAGCAACACTGACCAACTTTGAATGCTCATGGATTGAGGGTTCAGTCTAAGATGCCTGTCATGTTGTTGTGGTGTAGATGGCACATTACTACTTTTGTTTTGCTCGTGTCATTGTAAGGGCCAGTTCGGACCTTTGGGTCAACACTGATCAAATTAAAAATCCAGCTCACAGCTGCACCCGGCCTTACTTGAATGCTGACCTACAACCTGTTCCTTGCCGCGCTGAGCTGGGACGTTTAACCGAGGTCCAGTGCCCATGTCACATTTTAGCACCACGGTGATTTAACACCGAGTGGCAACGAAAAAGCATGTCATTGGGGTCAAAATTTGAACACACACAACTACACACACAGTTCACACCAGTAACCCCCCCCCTTGTTTGACAAAAATCACATGCAGAAAAACAAACTGCACATGGATGGCGCGCCTCTACCCAGGCGACTTTAATGGGAATAGGTGGGCTGAACTTGAATTTCGCAGAGACGCCTCTGACTATAAACCCACCTAATAATACCTAATAATATTCTTTTTTACTAATGTTAAAAAACAAGGTTTTTAAAAAAAAGTTATGTAGCACTAGCAGTATATTTATTCATATCAAACAAATTATATTTTTCAAATGTATATCTAATCATTTTTTAAAGTGTGATTAACTAATGAACATTCGAAATCATGTTCTTGTAAGTTTAACACAGAACATGTGTGTCATCTTTTATTTTAATTTTCACCCAATTTTGTGAAAATATGTTTTTTTCTAAGTCATCAACAAAAATGAAATCTGTGCTCACTAATTGATTGAGAAGATTCACATATGTTAACTGATATGATACCCAGGTTAAAGACAAACAGTGCTGTAAACACACAAACATTTTCTTTTTTAATCAGAATGGGAAAAATATTGTATTTTGTATCAGATGGATGACCTGATGAGGAAGACTGGTGGCCGGTGGAAGATGGCTGCAGTTGTGGTGGATCCTGATAGCCATGTGAGTATAGATCTCCCTTATTACTTAATTTTAGGGTTGTCATAATGCCCATGGTAAAAATTGATGTTGTCAAATGTTAGGATACCACATTTTCTGGAGGCACTTCCTTTTATTTTATTTGTTGAAGCTGTAGATGTGGATGACTTATTTGAATGCAGTTTCCAAATAACATCATGCCCATTCAAGTCTGCATAAATTGGTATTAACCATTGCAAAATCTGTTCAATGTGCATGTCATGCCTAACTCACAGAATTGCCCAGTCTGTAGACTTAATGCTTAGTTTGTGAAATAGGTACTGGGACTGCCTGACTTAGTGACTAATAAACTGTTTTTTTAATTTTGCCTAATCTACAGACCAGGCAGCCTAACTTATAAAATAGGCAGCCTAGTCTGTGAGTTAGACAGAGTTCCTTATTTTTATCTCCAAAATGACTCCTCTTCAATTTAACACTTAGACTTGATTAGCAATGTTATGGAGAGAAGTTATTGACTTTATAAAGTCATTTGTCTGTTACTGTGGAAAAACGTTATAACCCAATAGTAAAGCTACCATCCAAACTTGAATAAATGCAAGGGTCACATGCACTGGGAAGCATTGAAACTGAAAGTAGGCCTAATGCTTCATGACTCCTCTCTCTCTCTCTCTCTCTCTCTCTCATCTCACCTCTCATTCTCTCTCTCTCTCTCTTTCTCTCTCTCTCTCTCTCTCTCTCTCTCTCTCTCTTTTCTGATCTACCCCCCCATCCCTCTCCTTTCTGTTTCTCTCTGTCTTTCTGTGTGTGTGATTCTCATAGTCACATTTTCTCAGTCCATCACTGTCTCAGTCTAGTGTATATCTGATAGTCACAATAATATATATTTCATTATAACATTTACAATGCATTCATACTGTATAGTCTAACCCCCCCCCCCCCCCCCCCCCCCCCCCCCCCCCCCCCCCCCCTCCAGAAAGAGCCAGGGGGAGGGGATCTACACACACACACACACATATATATATATACTAGCGCAACGCCCCGTACCGGTAACGCCTAGTACCGGTAATGCCTTGAACAGGTAACGCCAAGTACCAGTACCGCTGAGTACCGGTTTCGCTGGGTCTGCAAAATATTTTTTTTTTACTTTTGTGGCTGAAAATACAAGTTTTTTGACCCCTACTACTATCAAGGTCTACCAATCTCCATGATCTAGACCTTGACCTTGAACAGTATGCAGTCATCAGAACAACCATAAGCCAAAGTACCTACATCATACATGCCAAGTTTTTGAAGTCTCTAAGACCAACGGTGTGGGAGTTATTGCCCCTTCCCTTAAAGATTTTCGGTCTTTTTTTTTCAAGGTCATACGCCAAGGTGAAGAGGTCATTGACGGGTGTGTAATTTATGCGTGGATGCCTTCTCTCATAGTGACACGCCACCACACAAAACTGGAAACGATTCGGTAAGCAAAGCAGTTCGGGAGATATGCGTGGGACAGTAAAACCCAATCATTAGACCCCTACCACTTTCAAGGCATACCGATCTCCATTGACCTTGACCTTCATTGGTATGCCATCATCAGAATGGCCATAAGCGAAAGTACATCCATGCCAAGTTTCAAGACTCTAGGACCTGCGGTGTGGAAGTTATGCCCCCTCTCCTCTCTTCCCCTCTTCTTCCCCCCCAATAACGATTTTCGGTTTTCAAGGTCATACAAACCAACGTCAAGGTCAGCACAGATGCCCTACCTCTCATGGGGACACACCACCACACAAAATTTGAAGCGATTCGGTCAAGCGGTTCGGGAGATCCTTGGGACAGACAGAAAAGAAAAAACAAACAAACAAAAAAAGGAAACAAACCCGAACAGCTCGGATTTACTAACCGCAAGTGCTTGTGGAGCTGCGTGTGTCCCCCCCCCCTCCCCACGACCCCCTCCCTCCCCACGACCCCTTGGCAGGAGAGGACGGTTTCCGGAAAGTAAGGATCGGCATGACCTTCCGATGGTGCCAAGGATGCTTGATACCAAATTTGGTGTCGATCTGTTGAGAACTGGTGGCCGACCCCCCTCCAGCCCAACACACCCTATCAACACCCCCCCCCCCCCCATGACCATCCCCCCCTCCAGACCCCCCCCTCCCCCAAGCACCCCCCCCCCTCATCCCTCAACACCCCCTCCCCCATCCCACCCCCCCCCCCCCCGCCCCCCCACTCTCACAGCTCACAGCACTTGCCGTTAGTAAATCCGAGCTGCGTGTGGTCCCCCCCCCCCTCCCCACGACCCCTTGGCGGAGGTTTCCAAAAAGTAAGGACACAAACACACACACTCACACACAGCAATAATATGTAACTTCATCTTTAGTTTCATTATTGATTAATTGTGTTTTGACCCTTTTAATGATATGTTATATATTTAATTATTATGGTCATGTTTTATGATGATAAGGAGTGTATTCACACTGCGCCGCATTACTACTGATAAACCCTCAAAATTACTGAAAATTGAACATTTTAGACCAAAAAATACTGATACATGTATATTTTTGGGGGTAGGCAGCTCTGCATGCAGTAGTATACTGCAGCAGTCCTAATGTGATGTTTGTAAGGCAAGAATCTGATAAAACACTACTGTCTATCAGTACATGACATTATGAAGTTGGTGAAATCCTTCTTTCTTCACTATTTCCTTATACATGGGTGCTCCTGCCTTCCGGATGTCCGGAAATGCCGGCTTTTTTTATTGCCTGGAGCCGGCATGTTTATGATAATTTGAGAAGCAAGGAAGTTTTTAATAAGCGTTTTATTGGATGTTGAATTTGCGGAGTGCAACCACTCGAACAACCGGAAGCTACCCGTATCAAAGTAAACATGGAAAGGAGAACAATGCTTCATCTGACGGTCTTAGAAACTGATTCTTTGTGGGTTATTGAGGTTGAGAGGGCGTCAGAAACAAGTAACAGTGATTAAATGAAAAGGGTAGTGATGTTTCAGTGGAGCGACACTGCTACTACCACCTCTACTACTACTATGCTAACAGTGCTGAAAGTGGGACTAGTAAGACTTAAAAGTAGGAGTGGTACCAGCACCATGGCATTGTAGTGAACTATTCCTGTTGAACACTTGTAACTAGTACACGTTACTAGTCACTCGGATAAGTACTAAATGTGAAAACCATCAAACATCAGGTAAGAGTAATGATAAAAACCCAAGGCAGCACACCAAATTGAGCTACCCCCCACACCCACCCCACACACACACACACACACACAACACTGACACACCACAGCGTCAACTCTCTCTCTCTCTCTCTCTCTCTCAACTCTCTCTCTCTCGTCCTCTCTCTCTGTCTCTCTCTCTCTCTCTCTGTCTCTCTATCTCTGTCTGCTTGCAGAAGACAACATATCATAAGAGAATCAAATATGTTTCAACAATATCCGCTGTCTCTTGTTATCTAAGTCAGTCACACACTACACACACACACATACACACACCCACACACACACACACACGCACACACACACACATGTACACATACACACACATGTGCACGCACACACATACACACACACACACGACACACACACATACATACATACACACTATTACGATACCAGACATGGCATTCCTCAGTGATACACTCTCAGATCACTACACAGTCTACAGAGTCTACACCAAAAACTGCTTTGATCCTCTATTGCTGTAGCTTTATTATTCTAGGTACAATGACCCAAGACACAGACAGGGTCAAAAGTTCAATTAGTCTACATTATGAGCTGTCGTATACGTAGCACTGGAGCAAGGATACTACCATTTTTGACCTTAGATAATGGGTGTAATAGGGGGGGGGGGGGGGGGGGGGGGGGGGGTGGAGGGGAGGCGGGGGGGGGGGCAGGGGGGGGGGGGGGGCTCGGGGGTGGGGGGGGGGGGGGTGGGGGGGGGGGGGGGGGGGGGGGGGAGGGGGGGGGGGGGGGGGGGGGGTTGGGGGGGGGGGGGGGGGGGGTGGGTGGGGGGGGGGGGGGGGTGGGGGGGTGGGGGGGGGGGGGGTGGGGGGGGTGGGTGGGGGGAGGCGGGTAGGGGGGGGCGGAGGGGTGGGGGGGGGGGGGGGGGGGGGGGGGGGGGGAGGTAGGGGGGGGGGGGGTGGGGGGTAAGCCCTAGCAGGAAAGGCAAGTGCTGCAATTGTTAAACAAAATTGAACATGGTGATACTTCGCATTTAAGGACAACAAGACGTTACAACTTTAGTTTGGGTGGTTTTTTGTGTGTGAGACTTACATAGGAACTGTAGTAGTTGATGACTTGCCGTAGGTATTATATATGACTTGCCGTTAGTACTAGTATTTGACTTACATAGTACGAGTACTGGAAAAAAAAAAACTATACCAATAGATTTTTATTTTATGGCAGATCACATTTTTGTTTACAATTTGTCTAATGTCATACAAGGGGTGTGAAGGTGGCCCAAATGACAACTGTATCCTACTGGACTGGACCCCAGACCCCAGGACACATTCTCTAACACTGTTCTGCACACGATGCTCTATGACGCCAGACCTGGCCAGGGGGAGTGGAGCTACTGGTGCAGCTCTGGGACAGTCGACATGACCTGGCCAGGGGGAGTGGGGCTACTGGTGCAGCTCTGGGACAGTCATGACCTGGCCAGGGGGAGTGGAGCTACAGGTGCAGCTCTGGGACAGTCATGACCTGGCCAGGGGGAGTGGAGCTACTGGTGCAGCTCTGGGACAGTCGACATGACCTGGCCAGGGGGAGTGGGGCTACTGGTGCAGCTCTGGGACAGTCGCCATGACCTGGACAGGGGGAGTGGAGCTACTGGTGCAGCTCTGGGACAGTCGACATGACCTGGCCAGGGGGAGTGGGGCTACTGGTGCAGCTCTGGGACAGTCGACATGACCTGGCCAGGGGGAGTGGGGCTACTGGTGCAGCTCTGGGACAGTCGACATGACCTGGCCAGGGGGAGTGGGGCTACTGGTGCAGCTCTGGGACAGTCGACATGACCTGGCCAGGGGGAGTGGGGCTACTGGTGCAGCTCTGGGACAGTCGACATGACCTGGCCAGGGGGAGTGGGGCTACTGGTGCAGCTCTGGGACAGTCATGACCTGGCCAGGGGGAGTGGAGCTACTGGTGCAGCTCTGGGACAGTCGCCATGACCTGGCCAGGGGGAGTGGAGCTACTGGTGCAGCTCTGGGACAGTCGCCATGACCTGGAGAAGACTACAAACTTCATTGAGCTGACTGATCTGAAGGTCTGATGAAGATTGTCAGCACGGCGGGTTGATATGTTGCTTGTTGCCTGCCTCAAGGAGGTTATCAAGTCAAGTGTGTGTGTGTGTAGGAGAGTGTCAGTGATGGTGGAGGTGAGAAGATGGATGGGTTGTGGGTGAGTTGGTGGATAGAGGTGTGCATGTATGGGACAGGAGGGGTGGGTCATTGTTCAGAAATTGATGTCATAGCTCTTGTGATTTATAGCATAGGGCTATTTTATTTTCTTCATACACTAGGCTTCTGGGTCATGCATTGCCCCCAATATGTGGATTTTGGATTTCAATGTTCCATAAAGTCTCACTGTGGCTGTTTGGAGCGCAACCCTTATTAGTAATAGTAGTGCACATTATATTTGTTAACAAAAGCAAAATTATAGTCAAGCACGCTAAACATGTCTCGAAAAATGAAATTTATACATCCTCTTGGACTGCTTACAGCCCATATGGGACATTAGTTCTATGCTTTTGGGTGATGGGACCGGGGGTTGGGGGGAGGGGGGGCAATAGAAATAAGCATCTAGCCAAAGGCTAAGGGGGTATAGATATATTTATTTTGAAGAAATGTAATAAAAAGCTAGCAATAGAGCTTTGTACTTGAGCGTTACAACTGTCATCCATGATCCATGCCTAATACAGTAATAGTGATCGTCCATTGTTAAAAACTTGCCTCCTCCGGATTAAAACGCGCACACAGAGTTAACAAATTACTCTGGTGACTGTATGGGTTAAAAAGTAGAAAAATCAATAAATTTTCCATTTTTTGGTTTAGTGTGTACTCTTGATGAGCTTGCGTAATACCTGTTCTATTATAAGAAGATAGAACTATTTTATGTAATGAGTGCGAGGCGTTCCGCGACAAGATATCAGGGAGGACCAATCCCGTGGTCCTTTTTTAAGTACTGACAGAGCGCTAAAAGGTGTTTTTTCTAATAGAAATGATTTATGTAGGATATCAAAATGTTTTTGGTGTTCTTGACATATAAATATGTGTTCTACTTCTAGACTAAGTTATTCTCTGCAATTACAGATAATTTCATTGTGTTTCCAGTAGTATGATGCCATTGATGGGGATCGTAATTGAAATATTAATGAGGATAGATGGTGTGGGACCCATAGGAAGGGCCCCCCCTTCCTAACTATTTCATGGTTCCATGAGTGGGCCTGTGCATATTCTTTAAGTTCAGTGGCCCATTCTTGTTTAGCCGTTTTCTTAAAGTTGTCCGTTGGCTGCACGTTTGGCTGCCCAATCGGCTCTATCATTTCCTGATATTCCACTATGGGACGGAATCCATGCTATCGCAGCCTCAGTGTCTTTTAGTTTATTTTGATGTACTGTGTGTAAAATTTCCTGAGTACTTAATTTCTTGACGGATATTGTCTTTGTTTCTTAAAGCTTGTATCGAAGAGAGTGAATCAGTTCAAATATAAATGAGCAGGCCTGCAGAATGGCCCAGAGTTCTGCACTGAAGATTGAAATGTCTTTATTAAGTTGAAAGATTTTTTTAATTTTTTATGATGGTATATGGAATGCACAGCCTATCTTTTGGTTTGTAAGTTAAGAGCAGTCAGTGTATATTAGCAGATCTATGTTGTAGGCCATGTATTTTTTCTTTCGCACGTGCGGCTAGAATATGCGGAGCTTGGGATATAGATAGAAAGCCTTGCAAGTTGGTATCGTACACAGCCTCTTCCAATTCCCATTGGGGGTATCACCAAGGCGGACATTTTGTTATTTCGTTTAATGAAATGTCAGACAAGGAAAATAGTGATGTCGTGTGTTCAACGATGTCTACAGTTTTATGAAAAATTCTAGGTTTCTTTTTGTTTTTATCGATTCCCATTGTCTTTCCCAGTTGGAAGTGTTAAATATATTGAACAATTGTTCGTCGAGTAAATATTGGTAGCAGTTACAGTGGTCAAAAGATTTGCACATCTTAGTTTAAGGTAAACATGTCAAATGTTAAGGCCATATTTAAACCTACTGTAGTATTTTGGTGATATGCAAACACATTAAGTCATAATTGGAATGATTTCTTTGTTTATGTAATGTTGTTGTTTTATCCTGGCTTAAAGACTCCAGGGATCATCCCAACAGCCGAAGCATTTGAACACTATGGTACAAAGGCACCAGCCAGGGATGGGAACATTACGTGTGTGACCGTTTTTTGATTACCCCGCCACGTACGTGAGCAGCCACACTCTGAAGGACTTCAGAATGTTGAAAATCATTGTTGTTACAAAGCTTGCAATGGCACAAACCACTGGCATAAGTTTGGGCAAGTGTGTTCTTGGTTGTAGGCTGTATTTACGGGAAAGTTTGTGTTAATTTATTTTCAGTAAAGTATTGATGTACTTGTAAAACAAAACCTTCTTTGCTTTGTTGCATTAATTAACATCTTTATATTTGCATTCATGCTTGAGTATATGTGGATAAAAAAGTTATAAAACTCTCTCTCTTCTCTCTCTCTCTCTCTCTCTCTAGACTTCTCTCTCATCTCTCTCTCTCTCTCTCTCTCTTTCTCTTTCTCTCTCCACTCTCTTCTCTCTCTCTCCCTCTCTAGCCCTCTCCACATCTCTCTCTCTCTCTCGTGTCTACTCTCTCCTCTCTCATCTCTCTCTCCTCTCTCTCTCCACTCTCTCTTTCTCTCTCTCCTCTCTCTCTCTCTCTCTCTCTACTCTCTCTCTCTCCACTCTCTCTCTCTCTTCTCTCTTTCCACTCTCTCTCTCCTCTCTCTCTCTCTCTCTTCTCTCCAACTCCCCCCCCCCCCGAACGTCCTCTTCACTCCCCGCCCCCTCTCTCTCTCCACTCTCTCACTCTCTCTCTCTCTCTCTCCTCTCCTCCTCTCTCTCTCTCTCTCTCTCTCTCCACTCTCTCTCTCTCTCTCTCTCACTCTCTTCTCTCTCTCTCTCTCTCTCTCACTCTCTCTCTCTCTCTCTCTCTCTCCTCTCTCTCACTCTCTCTCTCTCTCTCTCCTCTCTCTCTATCTCTCTCTCTCTACTCTCTCTCTCTCTCTCTCTCTCTCTCTCTCTCTCTCTCTCTCTCTCTCTCTCTCTCTCTCTCTCTAACAACATGATAAATGGTTCTATTTTGGAGCTTAACTGTGTTACATCTGTTGATGTAGCATGACAAGTGTGCATTGCATAGGTCAGATTGTGCTAGATGCCTGGATTATAGTGCCCCATACCTTAATTTACATGTCATTGTAATTAGTTCCATGAATTTGCAGTAAGTGAGCAACATTTTTGTGGTATTATGTTTGAATTGCAGCTTTAGATTTATCAGATTTATGTCAAAAGGAAAATAAGATTGGGGAACAATATGTTTTTTGTTTTTTATTTATTAGATTTGTTTAATAATGAATATATAAATTAAGAACACAATATTCTTTCACAACATGATCTCTATGTCAAATAAAGAGAACTGTTATTTATGGATATGGATCGTTTCCATGATGAAGTTTCAATAAATTTGTGACTTGTTTGTAATCATCTTTTGTTCTTATAAATTGTGGAACATGCATATGTGTATGTATCATGCTTTTAATTCTATTATCTCTTCCATCTGTCACTGTTCAATTGTGCCTGTCACCCTTGCTGTGCTGTGCTCTCTCTCTCTCTCTCTCTCCTCCCCTCTCTCTCTCTCTCTCTCTCTATCTCTTCTCTCTCTCTCTCTCTCTCTCTCTCTCTCATGCTCTCTGAATCTCTCATCATTTTACATTGCATTGTCTTACAGTAAGAAGATAATTATATTCTTAATCTTTGCCTCTCACACGTTCCTGTAAGAAACACACAAAAACAAGCGCGGATTCGCAATCTGTTTGTGGCACGCGACTATTTCAACTACAAACAAAGGCATACACTGAGTCGCCTCCCCTGGCTTTTCAATATGTGGACAATTTTGGACCGACCGACCGACAAACAGACCGACAAAGTGAGTTATAGGTTTGTGGCTTGAGCCACAAACAATAAAGGGCACTGACCAGTACATTACAAACAATTACAATTCAAGTAGATAGCAGCAGTGCTTTGGCTTCTGTGGTGGATTGCTCTCATCTGACTTAAAATTGTGTTTCCCAATCCCTCTGGTACTTTTCACTTAATATACCAATTTTCATTGAAGCTCTTAGTCTTACTACACTGTCCAGAAAAAAGAAAAATGAAAACTTGAATAAAATCAAACTTCATGCACGGAACAAAGTGTAGAAGAAACATAGTACATGCCATGCATGTGGCATTAACATGGTACTCGGTCACAAATCAGATGTTCACAATGCATCTCTTAGAGAGCATTCCCAGGCCAAAAGGCCATAGTTGGTAAAGTATGCATGTGTCCGTGTTCAGTTTTCACTGGTATCCCCGCTGCGTACAGCCAACACATTTTGATTTCGGAAGAGCTCAAAGGGATAAATTTTTTTTTTTTATTTGGAAGATTTTTTTTTTTTTAAGGCAAGAGAATGTGCCAATAAGTCTGAAAGATAGTAGACGACAGTAAGCAACAAAAAAAAGGCAGAGTCAAAGAGTGGTAAATTAGACGAAGTTACAAGCACAGGACTTTCAGGTGGGGGAACAATCTGTACGAAAGAACCCTGGTATACTACTAGGGTCTGGAGTGAGTTGACCCAATAACAAAGGTGTTGTGGAGTGGAGACATGTCCCCCTCTCCTGTTCATCTATTCAGTAAAGGAGTCAGTTCTTTGGTTTATAAAATGTTCTTTGCCACCCCCCTTTCCATCCCAATCCTTCACTGTATTCCTTTGGTGACGCTGTTTTAGGGACACATAGGATTACCAGGGTGCATGGCCAATCAACGGTTGGAAAGCAGAAAGAAAGAAAGGTCAAAATGTTCTTTGCCACCCCCCTTTCCATCCCAATCCTTCACTGTATTCCTTTGGTGACGCTGTTTTAGGGACACATAGGATTACCAGGGTGCATGGCCAATCAACGGTTGGAAAGCAGAAAGAAAGAAAGGTCAAAATGTTCTTTGCCACCCCCCTTTCCATCCCAATCCTTCACTGTATTCCTTTGGTGACGCTGTTTTAGGGACACATAGGATTACCAGGGTGCATGGCCAATCAACGGTTGGAAAGCAGAAAGAAAGAAAGGTCAAAATGTTCTTTGCCACCCCCCTTTCCATCCCAATCCTTCACTGTATTCCTTTGGTGACGCTGTTTTAGGGACACATAGGATTACCAGGGTGCATGGCCAATCAACGGTTGGAAAGCAGAAAGAAAGAAAGGTCAAAATGTTCTTTGCCACCCCCCTTTCCATCCCAATCCTTCACTGTATTCCTTTGGTGACGCTGTTTTAGGGTTTGAAAGTAGAAAGAAAGAAAGGTCAAAATGTACGGATTAGGGGAAATTCGGACACATGCGCAAATCTTTTCTTCTTCTTTCTTTTACCTATTTACGAGATTGCGCACGGGTTTCCGCACATTATCTCCGCATGTATGTGTACACGGCTTTAATGTGAAGGCAAAACAGCATACACACAGCAACTGTTGCTGAACGGCAGACTTGCTATCAACCGCTTTATCTCACCTGCAGTTCTTGACAGATTGTATCCATCCCCACCCCACATGACCCGTATGCATCAACTAATGTACTACAATACACTATTTTTGAAGCAACAATTCTATAATGTCCAGCCAAAGACATCAAGGAACACTTTTAGACCCAAGTTGTAAGCACATCGGTTTCTCTACAGACCTCTTCTATTTTAGGTAGTACTATTACACAACACAAGAAAAAGGAAACGATTCTGTGCAGCACTTCACAATATTATCATATATTTGAGACACACAACAGACGGAATATATTTGTAATCCTGCCCTGTTGGACAACCAAAACACATAACAAATGTTTTTAAAAAATAACAAGCAACCACCCTGGGCAACATGGCTCCTAATTCTGCTAAACCACATATGTGTTACTGAAATACATAAACGCTTAGAGCTTAAATATTAAGCACTATACATTTTCTTAATAAAAAACATAATTGTTAGAAATTGTCCCTTTACAATTTGTTAGATCTGTTCATGACTGTGTGGTGATTTGTTGTTTGGTTGGTTTCGTGCATGCACCAGTCAAACTGGACACTATGACTTCTACATAGGAGAGAGGATGACAGCAATTTGGAGGCTGGTCGGGAATCGTGAACAGGCAGGAATCATAAAGACATCTCGTCAAGGGAATGACAGCAGCAAAAGTAAGGTGTGGGCATCTTGTAATGCTTATAGTATGATTGGCGTAGTCCTACCTCCTCGCTAGCAGTAGCAGGGGCTTCATTTTGAAAGGAGAGTTCCAAAAAGAACCCCAAATGGCCTTCATCAACTTATCAAAGCCGGGTTTTGTTGAATCAGTCATGGGTAAGGATGCACTTTAGCCACCCCTTCATGTTTTGGCAGTTAGGATCCACCTTTGGCTTATATGACAAATTCTCAAGTCTCAGTATGAGGCACACGAAACATTTGTTTATTGAGGGGAAAAGAATAAGCACACAATGGGCTTGATAGATAGATAGATAGGATAGAGAGAGAGAGAGAGAGAATGCGAATGATTTATTCAAATATTCCAAGGCCCCTTATGAAGGGGTAGTGAACAAACACAGATCAACAGCCATAATAAGCTTAGCAATCCATCAAATATGCCTAATACAAAAAGGAATACAAATCACCATCAATAATCTAGTGATACATGATACTAGTGTCGCTACATAATTTATAACAATTGCTTCAGTCAGATGGCAATTAATATCCAGTAAGAACAGACAGATAGAAGGACTATGAAATAAGAGAGAGGGAGAGAGAGAGAGAGATTTTGCTTGTCGCTTATTGCCGACAATAACCTAAAAAAAGCAAAAGAAGAAACCGTTATTCTAGAAATCAGAGATGTTTCAATGAATTTGGGCGCATGATTTCTTTTGATAAGGAGTTAGGCTAGTTGGTCCAAGTGACATCTCCGTGTTATTGGCCAAAGCCTTTAGCACATGTGAGAGACTGCGGCACTAAGACTAAGAGCCACTGCAAAGTCCTCTAATTGTTGACGTGATGTCATATCTTCACAATTAAGCTACACAACATATCCATTACCGCAAAAAAACATCAGTTCAATTAATAAATGGTTATAGGACAGACAACGGGTTTTAGTGTGACTGGTTACGTGAATGCACTTGCTGCCATGCAAGCCCATTTTTTTAATAATCTATCTATGATTTAGAAAAGAGGAAAATCATAATACTGAGGTGGTTACCCTCCACCCCCACCCCCTTGGCGCCAAAGCTGTCGTTTGTTTTCTGTGACGGAATCTGTTAGCTCCACGTGTTGTAGAGCTGAAGAAAGGCTAAAATGTCATTAATACATGAAATTAAGAGAATACTATGGACCACGTCTGTTATTTTGTTTTCATGATAGTCGCAGTGTTTGGGAAAGGCAATGGAGAACATGAAGGAGAAGGCTTATTTTCACTCCAACAATCTGGTTGAAGTTTTCAGTCCCAGCCATAACGCAAACAACAATTAATGACTTCATCTGGACAATATAATGAGGCGTGGATCCTAAAAGATGTAGGAGCATCTGCATACATGTGTTCCCCACACGAGTGTGTAGAAAGGCCCAGATACACGTCTGTGTGTTTATGCACGCGAGTTCTATGAGAGAGAGAGAGAGAGAGAGAGAGAGAGAGAGAGAGAGAGAGACAGAGAGAGAGAGAAAGAGAGAGAGAGAATGCGAAAGTTTATTCAGTTCAGGCCTAGGCCCCTCACTGAAGGGGTGTCAAGTAATACAAAGCATGTTGATATAAGAGAGAGAGACAGAGAGAGAGAGAGAGAGAAGAGAGAGAGAGAGAGAGAGAGAGAATGCGAATGCAAAAGTTTGTTCAGTTCAGGCCTAGGCCCCTCACTGAAGGGGTGTCAGTAATACAAAGCATGTTGATATAAGAGAGAGAGAGAGAGAGAGAGATTCCGGAATCGCTTGCAGTGGGCCAACATATAGACTCTACAGGAAGCGACTAAGACTGAATTTATTAGTATACAGTCTAGGCCTATTTTTCACCAGTAGTTACTACAATACAAAAAACACATAAAATAATTATTCTATTGCCTCTGCGATAATATTTCCTTGGAAGCAAGCAAATGTTACGGCTATTTTTAAAAAAAGGTTCAAGATCTCAACCAGGTAACTACAGACCTGTCAGCTTGACATGTATTGTTTGTAAAATTTTAGAGTCATTTGTTAGAGAGGTAATCACAGATCATATGAATGTTAATAAACTATATACTCCATGTCAACATGGCTTTAGAAATAAAAGATCTTGTACTACGCAGCTTCTTGAAGTTATGGAGGAAATAACTGACCTGTTGGATAATGGTGATAATGTTGATATTGTATATTTGGATTTCAGGAAAGCTTTTGATAGTGTGCCACATGAGAGACTGTTAATTAAATTGAAAGCTTACGGCATAGCTGGTAATGTACACAACTGGATTAGAAACTTCCTTACTGACAGATACCAGAGAGTTAGAGTAGGGGAAATGTACTCGTCTAAGACAAACGTTTTAAGTGGAATCCCTCAGGGAAGCATCTTGGGTCCTACCTTATTTACCATTTTCATAAATGACCTCCCTGAATGTGTGGAGTCGTCTTGTAAAGTATTCGCAGACGATACAAAGATTTTTAATAAAGCCAAGAATAATAAACTAATTCAAAAAGATTTAGATAAATTACAAGATTGGACAAACGAATGGAACCTTTATTTTAATACTGATAAATGTAAGGTAATGCACGTTGGTAAAAGTAATCCAAATGCAACTTACACCATGGAAAAAAAACAATGCCCCTTGTCCAGTAACAGTGTGCGAGCTAGAAAAGATCTGGGGGTAACCTTTGACAAAGACCTTTCATTTGATATATATACACATCCAGAACTGCATCAATAAAGAAAACCAAATGATAGGATTGATTAAAAGAACATTTATCAGTATTGATCATGATATTTTGTATTAAATTATACAAAGCTTTAGTTAGACCGCACTTAGTATGGCAACATTATTTGGGCTCCAAAATTTAAGTACCAGTCAATAGCAATTGAAAGGGTGCAGCGTAGAGCTACAAAACTTGTTAAAGCATGCAAAAGCATGGATTATTACCACAGATTACAGTACCTTAATTTATTTTCACTTAAAGGAAGGAGAACAAGGGGAGATCTTATAGAAACTTATAAAATATTCAACAATCATGTGGATTTGTCCTGGAGTAATTTCTTTTCATATCCTCAATACAATACGACGAGAAACGCATGTGGTAAAGTTTTAGTTAAAAGATATAATACTAACATAAGTAAAAATTGTTTTGGTCACAGAATTACTAATATGTGGAACGAATTGCCTACTGACGTATAATATGCACCTCATATTAATATGTTTAAAAAATCGTCTGGATACATTACCAACATTTTTAGAAGATTTTAGAAGATATGACTAATAATGATTTATTAGGAAATTTTATGCCGCATCAACCTTGACCAAAAAGAAACATCTACCAGAAAAATCATAAAAGATGGGACTGCTTAAAAAATCTTTACGGCTTGTTTGGTCCCAACCTACCTACATACCTACCTATATAAGCTTACGCCCTGACTCCAGTTTCTGACTCTCCTGTTCTCTCCAGATTACCTAGGTATAATTAAGCTTTTCCAACTCAATGGATTGGCCGAGGCTCTTTTGTCTCAGAAACGACCTCCTGGAACAACACTTCCCCTTTCCCTCCGTCAGCGGACCAAACACTCTCTGCTGTTCAAATCTAACCTCACAGCCAACTTGTTCCCCCGTCATTTGAGGCTCCACTTTCTTTCTCTTCTCTCTATTGCCTTTAGGTCTTTTTTCTGCTGTATTCCATTTATGTCATCCTTGTGAGTTCGCTTTGTATTGCGTGTTTTTGTTTCAAATGCGTTATGAAAGCTAACATGTGTGTGGGTGCGCTTTGATTTGATTTTTATCAAGATTCAGTCAGTCAGTTCAGTTCAGTTTGGCCTGTCGCCCCTCCCAGGGCAAAGGCCGCCAACAAGACCCCTACAGCTGTCTCTGTCCTGGGCCAGTCTCTCCAGCTGTCCCCTGGTGAGGCCCATCTTCTTGGCGTCAGGATTCCACCTGAGGGCTTGCTTTGTTGTGCTGGTGGCTGGCTTGCAGAGAGTCTTGTGGCCAATCCATCTCCAGCGGTGTTGTTGGATCTCCACCCCTGCAGGCTGCTGTTCGTGTTCGCTGCCACATTTCCTTGTTTGCTGATGATGTCAGGCCAGCGCACTATGAGGATTTTCCTCAGACGGTTGTTGATGAAGGTCTGGATCTTCTTTGTTGTTGTTACTGTGGTCCTCCACGTCTCGGCCCCGTACAGCAGAATGGACTTTACATCATTTGTATTGAAGAGCCTGATCTTGGTGTTGATCGACAGGTCTCTGAAAGCGCCGTATAAACATTGTATGTTGTTGTTGTAAAAACCCACTAAAGGCAAACAGCTAATAGGCTTATTATTATCATAAAAATGGTGAGGGTATCTATTATTTTAAAAGTCTTAGTCAAATGTATAAGTTTCGGTGGTGTGTTCTTCAAACTCAGTCGCGTATCACACACAGACAAGTGCACCAGAGTAGGCTTACCTGACCTACCACCTACACTTTTCCTCCATATCATATTGTGTGATATGTGTTGCAGACTTGAGGTTTGGCTGCTCCATCTAACATCTATTATTTTTATGTCATGTTGGCCTGTAGAATTGAATGGCCAACATGCAATGCCTTCACACTGAAAACGAGTTCAGCCCTGCCCTTCGCCAGGCCAGTAGTTGCCTCCTCTGGTATCTGGAAGTCATAGTCGGAGTCGACAAATCAGTGTAGATTGCAACACCGTTGACATTGCATCCTATAACCATACAACATAATAAGTGGTTCCTTAAAAATGTTGTGCACTGCATTTTTGGGAGACGCAGATCAAGAATATGAAACGATAGATAAGACTGAGGTGTACGACAAACGGGTTGCAGCCTGTTGGCACCACCTTTATAAGACATACAGAATTGTGATATTCTCTTCTTCTGCGCTTACAGATATGTTTAAGATGAAGATGATATTTTTGTTTTGTGTGTTAATGTGTATGCGAGTCATCCATCAAGAGCAAAGGCTAGTCAATGATGTGGTGATGTATGTGAATTAAGAGAAGTGTTCGTGCCTCGACCTCTGATTCTTATTTAAAATCCTTGTATTGATGAACATTTTATGGTTTGAATGTGTACGCCTGGTGTGGTAATCATGAATGTGTCTAACAATTAACACGGGTAGTAACATGTCAATGAAACACAAACAGCCAAATGTTACCCGCAGTTTCTTCTAATTTGCATGTTACCACCCATGTTAACTGTTGACGCATTCATGAATACAGCACCTGGTTCTTAGTCATTACAAGGGGTTAACGCCATCGGAGGATTCTGTTACTGGCTGTAATGGTCTTTTTCTGACAGTCTACACTGTGTTGTGCAGGTGATATTCCGCGTCCTGATTACCTGTGGAACGCTTTAAAGGCATCAAATATTATTTGTTTAATGAGTGTGTGTGCGTGTGTGTGTGTGTGTGTGTGTTAAGCGTTTGGGAGACTTCCCATATTTGAAGTAATTTAAAACATTCCCAATTTTTAATGTTCAGATTTTCTTTGAGCTTCATACTGATGGGTGCAACGAGTAGCTTGGCAGAGTTGAACAGTATGTAAGAGATTTCTGGTTTATATCTCATAATCCAGTGGAATGATAACTGGAGTCCTTCAACTGGGGTTTGAAACAACAATAGTTGAAGTCACACACACACACACACACTTCTGTCACATCATGTTATCTGGCACACTCAACACCCAAACATTTCATATGCACACTCAATTATGTGTTTTTATTTTTCATGATGCAAAACACAGCTTATCAATGATATCATTTCTCATCCACAGTAAAATAATGACTTCTGCTACAAACATCCTCAGTGGATGCATGAAAGAAAAAATAGAATAAAAAGGAAATTAGTTGTTTGGGTGTTGTTTCTTTCTTTACTTTTTTGGCAGGAACATTACTGTAATACAATTTTTATTCATTACTTGATTAGACACAACAGTGATAAACACTGTGCATACTGCACATATTGACATTGTTCTAAATGATCTATAGACTCTTGCAAATGAAGCCTCTCACTCTCAGTAAAATACACTATACTAGAATTCATACATCATAATCAGACTCACAGAGACAAATAATGTATTGATTTGATTACATGTGAATGATGACTCATATCATCAAAATCGCATCGCATTCAGATTGCGATTCGTATGTTAATAATAATAATGGGAATTTACGTAGCACTCTTTTTCACACGAGCTCAGTGCGCCTGACATTCATAACAAGAACATTAAAGGCAAACAAATAATTAATCACTAGAAAGTAAAATAAACATGATGCTTGCATGCAACGTTCTCTTTCTTCCTCACACACACGCACGCACACATGCATGCATGCAGACACACACATGAACGCACGCACACATGCATACACTCACAATTGTACCAGAGTAAAATAGTTACAATATGAAAACATTAAGAAGAAACATAGACCACATTCACCTTCTCAATCAAGCTTAGAGTTAGATACAATACTGGAAATAAAATCATAACTGCCATCGACATACCAGTTACATGACTATAGTAGACAAATTTTACAAAATCAAAGATATCCTTCTACCTTCTTTACAAGTGCTTAAAGTTTACAAGACGTAGATTGTCTCCCACATTCTACACACAACTTCCAAAAACTTGTTTCCTTTCTATGTTTCAACTTTTGGTCAATGGTTGATGAAGGCTTCTGTTATTAAAAAACGGGAAATTCCCAAAGTTTAACCGAAAGCATGTTGTTTTGTGTTTTTAATTGCAATACATTTTTTTTAAACTGGGTATCATGAGCAAAGGAATGGTCAACAACAGGGTGCCTAATGAAAACATCAGAGAGAGGAGCGGTGTACAAGACAAAGAGAACTGGCCCCAATACAGATCCCTGAGGAACACCACAAGAAATTAACTTCGGATCTGAACTGCAGTTGTTGATCATGACAGTCTGAAAGTGATTTGTTAGATATGAGGAGAACCACTGTAGAACTGTAGAATGGATTCCAAAAACACGTTCCAACCGAGAGAGAAGAATGGTGTGATCTATTGTATCAAATGCTGCCGACAGACCTAGGAGATTCAAGGCTGACACTTTTCCATTGCCAAGAGCTAAGAGGAAATCATTAAGAACATTAGTCAGAGCCATTTCAGTGCTGTGAGCAGGTCGATAGGCAGACTGGAGGGGGTTGAACAAACTGCTTGCTGACAGATGGTTAGCACCACAAAGCATCAAATCAGGGCGCTGTTATCCAAAGACCCTAGCGGTAGTGTTAGCATTGAATTATCTTCATATAATAAATGATGTGATGATGACAGATCGATGAACAGGCCTTTGGTCTGTTCCGTGTTCGTGCTGATCGAGTGATCCAACTCTCTTGTTCACAAAACTGAAAGAAGCAGACTTTTGAGGGTCGTAAACATGACGAGGGTGACAAAACTACATCTTTTGCATTATGCCTCTAGGCTAAGATCTGACGGCAAGAAAGAAAAAGACAAAAATCGGAAGAAAAAACAATGGCGTGTTTTGGATAGATCACTGATTTAAAAATAAAAATCAGTGACAATTTTTTTCCTTCAAGTATGAAGAGTTCTTGTGTTCGGCCTTCATAGGTTCCTTCGACGTATTGATACCAGAACCAGAACCAGAACCAGAAGAAAACTTATTTGCAGAACACGACATTGGGAACGAGATTCGGGGACCCGAAAAGCTGGTTGGCGAGCAAAACAAACTGCTGTCTCGGTGAGCATATTCAGGGGCTATTATAGCAGGCATCAGAATAGTCTGAAGTGCAATCCTCTGAAAACCGAGCTAAAGGGGCCATCAAGGCCCCAGACTAAAGAGGGCAACACTAAAAAGTGAAATCAGTTCTGAACACCACCAAAAAGGCTTAATATAGTGATAAATCACTTTAAAATGCTATTTAAAACAAAAGATAACACTCAAAAAAGGGCCAAACCTATATAAGGGAAAACCCGGTTCGGCGAACATCGATTCGGGCTGTTTGCCGAACAACCGTTCAGCCAGCTAAGGGTGGCTTTTAAGTTTAATGGTATTTTTTTGCTGAAAAATGGCTGGCGGTGAAAGGGTTAAAAGAGCAGTTTTCTACAGGTCAGGGAAAACACCACTCAGTAAAGAGTCGCTTATGATCTGAGTCATGACAGGCACAACAAAATCAAGACATTCATACAACAAAGGGGTTGGTAAAGGGTCAAGGTCACACGTCTTGGGGGCAGATCTTTTCAAAACATCAGACATGTTCCTCAGACACAGACACAGGGGAGAAAAAAAAAGCAAGAGAAGACCCTACAAACTCTTTGCCTTGGGAGTGGGAGACAGTGGGATGCAGGTCAACCTCTTTCCTAAGTTTGGAAATAAAGAAATCGGGAAAAGACACATAGCAATGATGGTGTGTGTGTGTGTGGGGGGGGGGGGGGGGGGGGGGGGGTATACAGTCAGAATTTTGGTAGGTTTAACCCTTGCACAGTTTGTTTGTAATACAGTTCTTTACTATTTAATGTTGAAACATGGCTGGATCCTATCATAACTGATACCAAAATCCTTCCAGCAAACATTTGGGTAGGGGACAAACAACATCAGATACATTTCAACTCTTGAAGGCCCCCCTTAGGGATACCAGAGGGGGTCTTTCATATGAATAAGTTCCACAGCTTCTGAAAGTTTTGTGCTTGTAACTTCCTCAAATCTGTCACTCTCTTTGACTCTGCATTTTCCCTTTGCTTACTGTCAACTACTTTCTTTCTGGCCTTACTGGTCCATATTCCCCCTCCCCCCCTTTTTTTAAAATTAGAAAACTCTTACAGAGAATTTCTCCAGTTGAATGTTAATTGAAAGATAACAATAAATCACATTGCCATTGGTGATAAATTGAATCAACACATCAATATAAACATCTAGCAGAGGATCAAGTTCATATGATTTTCTTCTCCAAAGTCAGAGTGTGGCTGCCCATGTGGCGGAGGTAATCAAAAATGGTCACACACGTAATGCTCTCATCCCTTCTTTGTGAATTTGTTCAAGTTAAGTGCTTTGGCTGCTGGGATCATCCCTGGAGTCTTTAGTTTAAGCCAGGGAATTACAACATTATTTTCATTTTTTGTCACATTATTTTAAATTGGCGCAGCTCAGGAAGTTCACAAGGGGATAAAACAAAAGGAAGCCCAGAGTTGCTTGTTCTAACAAACTGTCAGTCAACTGAAAAAAATAGGCACACTTTTTGTCCAGGATTTGGATAGAAAAGAAAGTGGTCTGGGCTTAAAACAAAAATGTGTCCACAGTATTCTTTCTTAAGATTTCTTCCTGGATGTGAACTTGTGGAGGTTGTATTTCCCGCACTGCGCCATTGTGGCCTTGATGAGGTCAACAGCATCGCTGAACCTTCCAGGAGTTGGCCACAGCATGGTATGGAGTGTCCACAGTACAGGTCAAGCTGGGGGGTGGGGGGCTGGGGAGATCTTCAGGTCGTCCCTGAAGGAGGCCAGGTTGATGTCATCCAGTCTCTTTTTCTCCACAGACCTTGGCTGGGTGGAGACCCTAGGCACAGACAGTTCAGCAGTCATAGTAGGGATCGGTAGTCATCCACCCTGGTTGATAGAAGGATCTCCTCCTGAAGAAACACACACCAAAAGAAACCGACGTCAAAAATCAAGAGAACAATTATCCCTGAGCCGTACTTTTTCTTTAACATGATTTTTCCTCATTATTTAAAATGAGTACACAGAGGGAAAACTCAGTTTGAAACTGTAAGTCAAGTTGTACTTTTTTACAATACGTTGCAAGTGTACTCACAATGCTTGACTTAACCGTTGCCAATGCTTTGCAAGAGGGATTCCAACAAGCAAAACTTTCTTGACAATAAACAAGCGCGGATTCGCAATCGTTTGTGGGGCGTGCAACAATTGAAAACGAAAAAATCATTTTAAAGAGCAGCCTCAATTGAAGTGCAGCCTCGATTTGAAGTGCGACAATTTTGTAGCCTCGATTTTGAAGTGCGACAATTTTGTCAGCCTAGATTTGAAAGTGCGACAATTTTTTTGGACCAGACCGACCGACCAACGACAAAGTGAGTTATACTTATAGGTTTGTGTCTTGAACCACAAACAAAAAACCCAAGCCATTTTCAATATTACCAAAAAGTATATATCATTTAAAAGATCAAATAATAACAATAATAACAATTGGCATTTATATAGCGCATATCTAGAAAATTCTATTCATTGCGCTTTACAAAACAACAACATTACAAACATTCCCATTAAGACACACACGCATCAGACCTGTTTACCCCAAATCTTCACTGTCAGTAATCCCAAGCTCTGAAAACAGTCATTTCAGGCATCTGTCCGCTAATTTTGCTGCCGTCAAACCTTTTGTTGCGCGCGGGGGTACACGCATGTTGCAATCTTCGCCATAACGGACCTACTAAATACTGGATTCGACACAACGACAGAACACAACACAAAACATGACAAAGTAACGCACTGGCAGTTCATTTTCAGTCACAGTTTGCACACACAAATCTTTTCCCGCGCATACAACTCGGCTGACAAAATGGCGCCGCATACACCGCAGATACGAAATCACGGCAAACGCTAATGCGCCAGCTGCTTTCATTTATCGGATTTTGTGAGTTGTTTGCATTCAGCAAGTGTTTCAGTGCACACACTAACGCCGATTTATCAGTTTGATAACGGAAAGGAGCTGCTTTTTAACTTCTTTTCTTGTGAAGTGAGACCATTCACTGAGTTCAAACTTATGGAGTGAGACCGATACCTGGTTTCAACTTGGAAGTTGACTTCGCATACAGTCGGCAGTGCTCAAGCGCCATGCCTTCTTTTGATTTTTTTTTCTTTTTTCGCACTCGTTCAGCGGAATTGCGGATTTTTTTGTTGCTGACCGTAATAGCGTAATCGAGGTCTCAAAACGTAATAATTACGGACAAATCCGTAGGGAAAACAGGTCTGACGCATGCACAAAACACACACAGGGCTCCCCATTCTGTGCGTCTGTGCGTCAAATGTGCGTGACAGACGCAATAAAACTTCGTACTGGGGGTGAAACGACGCACTATAATTACTACTCGAGGGTTTGAGACGCACTATAAATCTGCCGAGTGCGTGAGCCCGTCTCCCATTTCACACAGCCTGTAAAGCCGGTCTACTGCAGACCCATGAGACCAATTAGGCATGTCAGCCCAAAGTTTACGAGTCTGGTACCACTGCTGTCTGTTTAGGTTAGAAGATAAAGACCCTTCCTCTTCCACCCCTCTACTCGCTAAGTCCAATGGAGCCCTCAACTTCCTTCCTTTCTTTCTTCCTTTACTTTACTTTGGAAACCTCTATTGTTATAAAAAAGCAAGACTGGTATCCAGTACCAGCCAATGGTATCACTTCTGTTGTGGTAGCTCAGCAACCTATTTCAGACTCAAGATCATCTCCAAACCTTCCACCTCAAGACAATAAAATCCAGGTAATCCCCCCACGGGACCCAGAAGTCAGTTAAAAGCAGTTTGGATTGACCATCCCCCTACAGCAAGGCCGGGTCCACCCGGACAAATCACAATGCACATCCTATAGGTATAGAAACTAACCATGGCTATGACATCCTGGAGCATACCCTGCCAACCAGGCCATCAAAATAAAAAGTGCAAACACAGGGTCTAACATGACAGTCATTAGTGCAATTTGATACACAGCGTGTTGTCTATGTAAAGGGGACAGATGCAATAGGATTCAGTTTTAAGATGCACACGGTTCTTGACAGCGTCACCCTCTCTTTATCCGTGCGTGCTGGGGCCATGCCTCTTAGAACACACTTGATCACAAGAAATCCAATGCTTCATTCCAAACATGTCCAGCACTCTGAACCCAATGACAGAACTGCTGGAAAAAGGACGTGGGGAGAACCTCAGCAAGCAGCACTCAAATCTGTCAAAACTGTACACTCAACTGAGCTTAGCATGATTGTTTTTAAATTTCATAGGTCATATGACCCCTGATTGCAGAAAATGATGGGTCAATTTCCAAAGTAATGGTCCAATAATAGGTCCCTGTAGTATATAAATTCTAGTGCTTACTTCACTAAACTTCAATTACATTCTATTGCTTAAATTCTATTGCATACTTCATGGGTCAGATGACCCCTTCCTGCACAAAATGAGGGGTCAAATCATGATCAATATGCTCCATTGACCCAGACCTGCTCACAATATGAAACTCAGTGTCCATTGCTCCTATGCTTCCCTTCTTTGCACTGACCAAGCTGACATGGAACAACGAGTAGTGCTGCCACAAGCTATGGGGGGAGGGTAGCATTCCATCAAGAACATGATAGGATCCAAGAGCCTGCAGCCTATTGTTTATGCACCCTTACTCTAGTCAAGTATTACACTAAGAATTAGACGCTCCCGCGTTGTGATTCTCATGAGGCAGCCAGGGCGCTCCAATGGCTCCTATCAGCAGTCAGTCTGATGGCATCGTTCGAACGTCTGTTCCCCAGCTGAAGGTCTCGCTCCACTGTCTGACGCCAATTCATCTTTGGCCTCCCTCTTTTTCTCTGCACCCTTGGGATCCGCCTATAGTCTAGAAGTCCTCTGAAGATTAAAGGGGAAAGCCTTGCCTGGATAGAACAGGGATTTACCTTCAGATGGTTTATGCTCTGTGCCCTCTTCAGCAGCAGTGTGCCAGCCAGAAATAACAGCCATCCCTGCATCTCTGTGACAAGGGCAACCCACTGCTCACTGGGGTGGGTCAGATTCACCGCTCAGTGTGCATACAAGACTGTGTCAAATCTGTGCAAAAAGACAACGACACATGTTACAATGGCATAATAAATGTAAGTCCAGTGATCCAACTTGAAAACTGATGCTCAAAATAAAAGAGATTTTCCAGCCGGAAAATCCTTCCATCTGGATTTTTCGCTATGTACTATACGTATGTCAGAACTTTTGTTGATGGGAGGGGAGGGGAGGAGGGGAGGGAGGGGGAAGGGAGGGGGAGGAGGGGAGGGGGCACGGGGGATGCACACAGGGTACAACTTGCCATCAACAACCAACATCTCCCAACAGCTTTGTTGAGCGGGATATGTGTGTGTGCTTTCAACTGTTGGTCGGCGCTCTTTTGCTGTCTCAGGACCGACCTCTTGGAACAAACTTCCTCTCTCCCTCCGTCAGCGACCGACCCTCTCTGCTTTCAAAGCTAACCTCAAAACCCACCTGTTCCCCCATCATTAAAGCTCCTCTCTCTTTATCTTCTCTCTCTTGCCATTAGGTCTGTTTCTGCTATATTCCATTTATGTTATCTGTGTGTGTTCGCGTTGTAAAACTTGTATTGCGTTTGTGTTTGAATGCGCTTTGAATGCTAACGTGTGTGTGCGCTTTGATTTGATTTCTATCAAGATTCAGCGCCGTATAAATACTGTATGTTGTTGTTGTTGTGTGTGTGTGTGTGTGTGTGTGTGTGTGTGTGTGTGTGTGTGTGTGTGTGTGTGTTTCACGGAATTTCGCAGCCTCCTTTGCCTTCAAATACTCAAACGTACTGGTTGGCCATTTGTGTTTGCGACTGCAAGCGTACACTTAACCAAATATTGAACCATGCCGCTTGAGAATAATATTGCACTCACATTTTCGGCTGAGAAAATTAATTTCTGCAGAGATTCCTTTAATTACGGCAAATTTTCAAAGGAGACAACGGAGCTGTTTTCATGCCTGAGTGATGTCAAAGATTATGGCCACAAGAAAACATTTTGTTAGTCTTCCTCCATGACCATGATTAGTACCCATTATTTGGAATTACCATAAGCAAATGCACCTACATACTAAGTTTGAACATCATTCATAGATCTAACAATTCTTAAGCAAGATATTACAAGAAATATTTGGGTTTTCAAGGTCAAACTTCAAGGTCAGCAGGTCATAACTTTTCCATAGGACGATATATAGTATACCATGATACATCCAGAGATAAATTTGAAGCGAATCTATCAAGCGGTTCCCGATATATATCTGGCTGGACGTACAAACAAAATCACAAAATAGCCCCCACAGACACTCGAGTGATCGCAAACTGCTCCACCGCCAAAATATGTGTGGAGCACAATGAAATCAACAGCAAACTAGACCATGAAAACACTATATAGAGTAGATCATTCAAGCAAAGTTGCGCAACAGCATTTTCGCCTTCAGTCCATCCTTTCAAATGCTAATGCGGTAACATACATAATATATATATTCAACCACATACTCAAGCTGCCCATCCCAGGGCAACCGGGAAGGGGGTGTTGGGAAACTTTTGTATAAGTTCCCCCACCTTCTGGAAGTTCTGTGCTTATAACTTTCTCTAATCTATCAGTGAAGTATCACTCTCTGCCTTTTCCCTTTGCTTGCTGTCAGTGACATTTACTATCTTTCTGCCTTTTTAGTCCATTCTCCTGCCTGTTTTCAAGAAACACTTTCAAAAAGATTTCCTGCAGCCGAAGTCTGACATGCTGGGCCTAATTATTTCTAACTTAGGTGCATAACCCGTCTGCGCTCACAACTGGCAGGAAACTGAGCAATCAAAGAAGCAGCTTTCACCTTGCAGCTGGTTATCCAGTGAATGCACGATCACAAACAACATGACAAAACAGCAAAAATCACATACCAGCCATCCCCCGTGGGGATACCGGGGGGTCTTTTGTATAAATAGTTCCCCCACCTTCTGGAAGTTCTGTGTTTGTAACTTCCTTTAATCTATCTCTCTCTTTGACTCTGCCTTTTCCCTTTACTTACTGTCATCTACTACCTTTCTGCCTTACCGGTCCATTCTCCTGCCTTTTTTCAAGAAGTCGGACTTGCTGGGCCTATTTCTTGGTTAGGCGCATGACGGCAGCATGATGCATCTGCGCTCATAATTGACAGAAAACTGTCTGAGCGATTGAAGATTAAGAAGACATACCAGCCAAGAGTAAACAAACAACAGTGAAGACATTAAGCAGTTTTCACTTACACAGCTACTTATGACCTTTCCCTTGGCCTTTGTCTCTCTTTCCCATTTACCCCCTCCACCCTACCCACCCACCCGGACCCCCCTCCACCCAATCAGTCGACCTGCGGTTAAGGTTAAGGCGATCGCGCATGCGCAACCTAGTTTCTGCATGTATGGTCCATACCCCCCCAACCCCTCCAAGCAAGAGCCAGCCAAGCAGCCAGTCCACTTGTGTCATAACCAAGCCTGCCAGAACTAATAGGAGCACAACACATTATTTGGCTCCAGTGACCTTGACCTATGACCAATGACATATATATTGTCAAACTCAGCCTAGGAATCCAAGATTCTAATCCATATGAAAAATGTGAGGGTCCTAGTCTCCTACATTTCTCTGTTGAAACGTTATTATGTTAACACAGTCAGATAATTAGTCAGATAATTAGTCTATCAGTCAGCCAGCTCTGAAAACAAAGCAGCTTTTACAATCGCAACTGCTTAAAAACACAATCATCGAACGAATCACTCACATGCAAACTTATGCTAAACACATAGTGACATACACTCGTGCACACTCACACAAGCATACATACATAATGTACACACACATGTATCTCTATACGCATGCCCATACAATGATACATACACTGAAGCCAGAGGGGCAGGAGCTGTGCCGGTCGGGGATTGCCCCGGTGTGTGCTTCACTAGTCGGAGTGGTCCAGCCTGGATTATAGTGGATACTGCAAAATAAAGGCTTATGGTTAACTTTCATGCATAGACTGTCAACACCACCACACAATACAAAAAAAGATAATTTAATTATTATTAAATTAAATAAATCCCAACTCACAATGCGCTCTCTTAGTAAGTTAGTTTCCGTGAGTTTATATCCTTCATACTTCATATAAATCATAGGCTCCTTTGACATACTTCAATCAGATCCAGAATGAGAACCATCTGGATATAGTGTACATGTATACATACATTTTACATAAATATTTGTTTTTCCCATGTGGGTCTGAGTAGCTTTTGTTTTTGATTTTCCTGCAGCACTGCAGTGCATTCTTTGAACCCCAGAACATGTCAATAATTGCCAGTTACAGCAGGTGGACATTAGCAGAAGATTTTTCTTCCAATTGGGGATGTCAATCCTGCCCCACGCTCACCGGTCTTCATTCAGACCATTAATAGCGCACAGGATGCGTCGTGTTATGTGAATTCATGTCATCCATCCCACCTGCATACATGGCCTACTCGTACCGAACAGTGGGATAGGCTTTGTTTAATATGCGCGCAAGATCTTGTGCATGTGTCCCACACGGTGCCTCAGTTTCTGAAAAGTCTGTCATCCACCAAAGACTATGATTACAATTGAATTAAATACTAATGAGAATTGGGACTCATAGGAGTCAAGGGTCAAAGTAGTGGTAAATGAAGGGCAGGAGCTGTGCCGGTCAGAGCTTGTGCTTGGATACTGCAAAATAAATGCCTATGGTTCACTTCCCCCTCCTTCATACTCTGCACCCCATCTTCTCTCGACTACGGTCTACACCCAGACCCTCCCTGTAATTGAGTGCAAGGGTTGTACACAAGAATGAAGAAATGCTTCACTATAAAGTTGTAAATTATGCTCTTTTTTTCCCTTTCCTTCTTTCTAATCTACTTTTCTTCTTTCCTTGGTCACAGTACTCACACAAAGCTGGTCGCCACCTAAGAAGACAGTTTCCCCATGACTGAGTGATAATTGATATTAGGTGCAGTGAGGAAAACAGGAGTAAAGTGCCTTTCCCAAGGACACAACACTGTGCTACCCGAGCTAGGTTTGAACATTATGCACTCACTAACCTGATGGATTAAGACTCAACTACGAGTTAGCGACTCTAGTCTAGCCATGCATTTATGTGATGACGTACAATAATAATACACACAAAACCCAGTTACCCGCTCACTTTCCCCATGAGAGAGAGAGAGAGAGAGAGAGAGAGAGAGAGAGAGAGAGAGAGAGAGAGAGAGAGAGAGAGAGAGAGAGAGAGAGACAGAGAGAGAGAGAGAGAGAGAGAGAGAGAGAGAGAGAGAGAGAGAGAGAGAGAGAGAGAGAGAGAGGCCCTACTCAGGGGTCATCAAAAGTCCCCCCTCCCCCCCTGTAGATTCCCACCAAGCTAGGCA
>JAGGCT020004101.1:1747351-1749185 GCA_017654935.2 Phymorhynchus buccinoides
ACTGTTAAAGGGCAAGCCACGCTGCATACGATTTGCGATGCGATTGTGACGATGTCTGTGAGTCATGATTCACGTGAAATACTTCCGTGTAAACCTAATTCTAGTATTGTTGCTCACTATGCTCAAAGTAGACTCCAATACGTGAATTACATAAAATGTGTGATACAAAAATACAGATATTTCATCAAATTCGTGTACAGGGGGTACTACAAAATATGGGATGAACATAACTGGTAAGATTTTCATCAGATTCATTTAGACAGTTGAATTTGACATGGATCGTGTCTCAGAAAATGTCAAATCGCATCGTGTTGTATGCAGTGTGTCTGGCCTTTAAGCCTTCTTCTTTTTCATCTTATTTTTTTCAAAATTAAACAACTTGATGCTTTTTTTCCCCCTCACGTTACTACCAATTTAATAAAACATGATTGTCATGTCTTTCGCACTCTTTCAGTTTTATGTAAACAAGCACAGATACACACGCGCAGATACACACGCACAGATACACACGCGCAGATACACGCGCGCAGATTCACACACACAGATACACGCGCGCATTCACACACACAAACGGATAGCACACAGATTGTGTTGATTTATTAGATAATTGATTTTCCTTTCACAGCCATTTTAATGGAACTTCAGTCTCGTGTCTTTAAAACGTGCAATGGTACTTACAGTCACTCAGACAAGGGCATACGCACGACACAAGCGGCCGGCACACATACACATACACACGCGCGCGAAGCAACGCACGCACACATACACAGACTCTACAGATTACAAACAATTTCACACACACCCAAGACGCACACACAGACCGTACACACCCATAAACGAGATACACACACGCAGCGCGCGCGCGCCCGCGCACGTGCAACACAGACACGTGCACAACACCACACCAGAACCACACATCATACAAACAATTTCACCCCCACGCAGACACACCACACACAGGACCGCACGCACACATACACACCACCTACCCACCCCCACCCCACACAGGAGAGACGCATACACACACACACAAACACACACACACCCACACACACACACACACACCCAGACGCACACCCACAAAGACACACACACAACACACACACACACACACACACGACACACGCACACATATGTGCACGCACTCGCACACACACACACACCACTCACCACGCACACCGCAACACCGCACACGCACCGCACACACACACAACACCCAACCAAACCAAAAACTTTTTAGTGCGTTGATCACAATATGCCACATCCTATAATACAGTAAACAGGGACAAAAATTCCCTTCACTTCCTTACTCCCCCTGTCTTCCCTTTCCACTACTCTCTCTATCTCCTCTTTCCCTATGAAAACACTGGCAACTCACTTGGCATTTCAAAATACCTTTTGGTTTTGTCTTCTTCTTCTTCCCCGTCAGACAGCCAACTTCATCACGTTGAAGATTTGCTGCACTTTAGGGGGTAGTCTACCCAGCTATTATAAAAGCTGCACACACCCAAAAAACCCACAAGGAAACGAAAAACAAATAAACACAGCCCCAACGAAATAAATAAACAGATTCCTGAGGAAGCCATGAATAATTGCTCGATTGAGGTATATGACGATGCCCAGATTATATAAGGAACGAATGGCATGCGTGCGCCGTGTCTGTGAGTGTGTGTGTGTGTGTGTGGTGTGTGTGTGTGGTGTGTCGTGTTTGTGTGTGTGTGTGTGTGTGTATGCGTGCGCGCGCGCGAGCGCGCGCGCGCGTGTGTGTGTGTGGTTCTGCGCGAATCAGGGAATACATTTTGTATTGCCCTTAAAACGATGCAAGGTTTATGTG
>JAGGCT020004101.1:1749685-1783783 GCA_017654935.2 Phymorhynchus buccinoides
CCTAGGGCATGACTGAACAACTTTGCATTCCATTCTCCTCTCTCTCTCTCGCTCTCTCTCTCTCTCTCTCTGTCTCTCTCTCTTATATCACATGCTTTTGTATTACTTGACACGCCTTCAGTGAGGGGGTCCTAGGCCTGACTGAATACACGCTTTCGGCATCTCTCTCTCTCTCTCTCTCTCTTCGTTCTCTCTCTCTCTCTCTCTCTCTCTCTCTCTCATCGTTCTCTCTCCTTCTTTCTCTCTCATAGAACTCGCGTTGCATAACAGCCCAGACGTGTATCTGGGCCGTTCTACAACACTCGTTGGGGAACACATGTATGCAGATGCTCCCTACATCTTTTAGGATCCACGCTCATTATATTGTCCAGATGAAGTCTTAATTGTTGTTTGCGTTAGGCTGGGACGAAAACCTTCAACAGATTGTTGGAGTGATAAATAAGCCTTCTCCTTTCATTTTTTCTCATGCCTTTCCCAAACACTGCGACTATTATGAAAACAAAATAACAGACGTGGTCCATAGTATTCTCTTAATTTCATGTATTAATGACATTTTAGCCTTTCTTCAGCTCTACAACACGTGGAGCTAACAGATTCCGTCACAGAAAACAAACGACAGCTTTGGCGCCAAGGGGGTGGGGGTGGAGGGTAACCACCTCAGTATTATGATTTTCCTCTTTTCTAAATCATAGATAGATTATTAAAAAAATGGGCTTGCATGGCAGCAAGTGCATTCACGTAACCAGTCACACTAAAACCCGTTGTCTGTCCTATAACCATTTATTAATTGAACTGATGTTTTTTTGCGGTAATGGATATGTTGTGTAGCTTAATTGTGAAGATATGACATCACGTCAACAATTAGAGGACTTTGCAGTGACTCTTAGTCTTAGTGCCTCTTAGTCTTAGTGCCGCAGTCTCTCACATGTGCTAAAGGCTTTGGCCAATAACACGGAGATGTCACTTGGACCAACTAGCCTAACTCCTTATCAAAAGAAATCATGCGCCCAAATTCATTGAAACATCTCTGATTTCTAGAATAACGGTTTCTTCTTTTGCTTTTTTTAAGTTATTGTCGGCAATAAGCGATCAAGCAAAATCTCTCTCTCTCTCTCTCACCTATCTCTTATTTCATAGTCCTTCTTCTGTCATGTTCTTACTGGATATTAATTGCCATCTGACTGAAGCAATTGTTATAAATTATGTAGCGACACTAGTATCATGTGTCACTTGGTTATTGATGATGATTTGTATTCCTTTTTGTTTTAGGCATATTTGATGGATTGCTAAGCTTATTATGGCTGTTGATCTGTGTTTGTGTTCACTACCCATGCATAAGGGGCTTTGGAATATTTGAATAAAACATTCGACCATTAATCTCTCTCTCTCATCTCGTTCTCTATCTATCTATCTATCAAGCCCATTGTGTGCTTATTCTTTTCCCCCAATAAACAAATGTTTCGTGTGCTCCATACTGCGACTTGAGAATTTGTCATATAAGCCAAAGGTGGATCCTAACTGCCAAAACATGAAGGGGTGGCTAAAGTGCATCCTTACCCATGACTGATTCAACAAAACCCGGCTTTGATAAGTTGATGAAGGCCATTTGGGGTTCTTTTTGGAACTCTCCTTTCAAAATGAAGCCCCTGCTACTGCTAGCGAGGAGGTAGGACTACGCCAATCATACTATAAGCATTACAAGATGCCCACACCTTACTTTTGCTGCTGTCATTCCCTTGACGAGATGTCTTTATGATTCCTGCATGTTCACGATTCCCGACCAGCCTCCAAATTGCTGTCATCGTCTCTCCTATGTAGAAGTCATAGTGTCCAGTTTGACTGGTGCATGCACGAAACCAACCAAACAACAAATCACCACACAGTCATGAACAGATCTAACAAATTGTAAAGGGACAATTTCTAACAATTATGTTTTTTATTAAGAAAATGTACAGTGCTTAATATTTAAGCTCTAATCGTTTATGTATTTCAGTAACACATATGTGGTTTAGCAGAATTAGGAGCCATGTTGCCCAGGGTGGTTGCTTGTTATTTTTAAAAAACATTTGTTATGTGTTTTGGTTGTCCAACAGGGCAGGATTACAAATATATTCCGTCTGTTGTGTGTCTCAAATATATGATAATATTGTGAAGTGCTGCACAGAATCGTTTCCTTTTTCTTGTGTTGTGTAATAGTACTACCTAAAATAGAAGAGGTCTGTAGAGAAACCGATGTGCTTACAACTTGGGTCTAAAAGTGTTCCTTGATGTCTTTGGCTGGACATTATAGAATTGTTGCTTCAAAAATAGTGTATTGTAGTACATTAGTTGATGCATACGGGTCATGTGGGGTGGGGATGGATACAATCTGTCAAGAACTGCAGGTGAGATAAAGCGGTTGATAGCAAGTCTGCCGTTCAGCAACAGTTGCTGTGTGTATGCTGTTTTGCCTTCACATTAAAGCCGTGTACACATACATGCGGAGATAATGTACGAGCAAACCCGTGCGCAATCCGCAAATTAGTAAAAAGAAGAAAGAGAAAAGATTTGCGCATGTGTGTGTGCTCCGATTTCCACTAAGCCAGTGTTAATCATCTTGATATTGACCGTTCGTTCTTTCTACTTTCACCCTAAAACGCGTCACTACAGTGACGGTGTATGTCTCTCGCGTGGTAAAAGGGGGGTGGCAAAGAACATTTTGACCTTTCTTTCTTTCTGCTTTCCAACCGTTGATTGGCCATGCACCCTGGTAATCCTATGTGTCCCTAAAACAGCGTCACCAAAGGAATACAGTGAAGGATTGGGATGGAAAGGGGGGTGGCAAAGAACATTTTGACCTTTCTTTCTTTCTGCTTTCCAACCGTTGATTGGCCATGCACCCTGGTAATCCTATGTGTCCCTAAAACAGCGTCACCAAAGGAATACAGTGAAGGATTGGGATGGAAAGGGGGGTGGCAAAGAACATTTTGACCTTTCTTTCTTTCTGCTTTCCAACCGTTGATTGGCCATGTCACCCTGGTAATCCTATGTGTCCCTAAAACAGCGTCACCAAAGGAATACAGTGAAGGATTGGGATGGAAAGGGGGGTGGCAAAGAACATTTTGACCTTTCTTTCTTTCTGCTTTCCAACCGTTGATTGGCCATGCACCCTGGTAATCCTATGTGTCCCTAAAACAGCGTCACCAAAGGAATACAGTGAAGGATTGGGATGGAAAGGGGGGTGGCAAAGAACATTTTATAAACCAAAGAACTGACTCCTTTACTGAATAGATGAACAGGAGAGGGGGACATGTCTCCACTCCACAACACCTTTGTTATTGGGTCAACTCACTCCAGACCCTAGTAGTATACCAGGGTTCTTTCGTACAGATTGTTCCCCCCACCCTGTAAGTTCTGTGCTTGTAACTTCGTCTAATTTACCACTCTCTTTCACTCTGCCTTTTTTTTGGTTGGCTTTACTGTCGTCTACTATCTTTCAGCCTTATTGCACATTTCTCTTGCTTTAAAAGAAAAAAACTTCAAAGTAATTTTTCTCCTTTGAACTCCTCCGGAATCAAAATGTGTCGGCTGTACGCAGCGGAGGAAACCAGTAAAAACTGAAAACCTGACACATACGTACCTTACCAATTATGGCCTTTTGGCCTGGGAATGCTCTCTAAGAGATGCATTGTGAACATCTGATTTGTGACCGAGTACCATGTTAATGCCACATGCATGGCATGTACTATGTTTCTTCTACACTTTGTTCCGTGCATGAAGTTTGATTTTATTCAAGTTTTCATTTTTCTTTTTTCTGGACAGTGTAGTAAGACTAAGAGCTTCAATGAAAATTGGTATATTAAGTGAAAAGTACCAGAGGGATTGGTGTGAAACGCTGTCAACTTTGAAGTCAAGTGATAGCAATCCACCACAGAAGACAAAGAAGCTGCTGCGATCTACATTGAATTGTAATTGTTTGTAATGTACGGATACATATGCCGCTTATGATTGTTTTGTGGCTCAAGCCACAAACCTATAACTAAAGTGGTCGGTCTGTCGGTCTGTCGGTCGGCCGGATCCAAAATTGTCCAACAAATATTGAAAAGCCAGGGGAGGCGACTCAGTGTATGCCCTTGTTTGCAGTGGTAAAAATAGTCGCGCTGCCTCAAACGATTGCGAATCCGCGCTTATTTTTGTGTGTTTCTTATAGGAACGTGTGAGAGGCAAAGATTAAGAATATAATTATCTTCTTACTGTAAGACAATGCAATGTAAAATGATTATAGAGATTCACATGAGAGAGAGAGAGAGAGAGAGAGAGAGCGAGAGAGAGAGAGAGAGAGAGAGAGTGAGAGAGAGAGAGAGAGAGAGAGCACAGCAGAGCAAGGGTGACAGGCACAATTGAACAGTGACAGATGGAAGAGATAATAGAATTAAAAGCATGATACATACACATATGCATGTTCCACAATTTATAAGAACAAAAGATGATTACAAACAAGTCACAAATTTATTGAAACTTCATCATGGAAACGATCCATATCCATAAATAACAGTTCTCTTTATTTGACATAGAGATCATGTTGTGAAAGAATATTGTGTTCTTAATTTATATATTCATTATTAAACAAATCTAATAAATAAAAAACAAAAAACATATTGTTCCCCAATCTTATTTTCCTTTTGACATAAATCTGATAAATCTAAAGCTGCAATTCAAGGGGGGGGGGGGGATCCATATACCCAACAATTAATATGTATGCTCTGCTCTACTGTGCGAAATGATTCTGGAACTAATTACAATGACATGTAAATTAAGGTATGCGTCACTATAATCCTATGCATCTAGCTACAATCTGACCTGATGCAAATGCACACTTGTCATGCTACATCAACATATGTAACACAGTTTAAGCTCCAAAATGCACCATTTATCATGTGTGTTTTAGAGGAGAGAGAGAGAGAGAGAGAGAGGAGAGAGAAGAGAGAGAGAGAGAGAGAGATAGAGAGGGAGAGTAATATGTATTGACACATTACTTGTTCAACACTCCAGGAGTCGTGTACATATAAGTCGGGAAGACAGATCAGATGAGAGAAGAGGAGAGAGAGTGGAGAGAGAGAGAGAGAGAGAGAGAGAGTGGAGTAGAGTAGAGAGAGAGAGGAGAGTTGGATGCGACATATAATCAGAGAGAGAGGGAGAGAGAGATTTTGTGAGAGTGAGAGAGAGAGAGCGTGGAGAGAAGAGAGAGAGAAGAGAGAGATAGTAGTAGAGAGAGAGAAAGAGATAAAACGAGAGAGAGAGAGAGCTAGTGTGGGAAGGGTAGAGAGACGAGAGGAGAGTGGTAGAAGAATACACACTCAGAGACATAAGTGGAGAAGAGAAGGAGAGATTGGAGAGATAGATAGATTGGGAGAGAGTATGAGTATAGAGAGAGTGGCGAGAAGCGAGAGGGAAGTGGTGTGAGAGCGTAGGAGGCGAGGAGAGAGAGAGATCTCTAACAAGAGAGTTTATAACTTGTGTGTTGATTCACAGCTTGTCAAAGCCAGCCTGAATGCAAATATAAAGATGTTAATTAATGCAACAAAGCAAAGAGGTTTTTGTGGTGTTGCGGGGGTCATACATCCTATTTAAGGAAAATAAATAACACACAACACGTTTCCCGTAAATACAGCCTACAACCAAGACCACACTTGCCCAACATATAATATATTTGGTGGTTTGTTCCGTTACGCAAGCTTTGGATAACAACAATGATTTTCAACATTCTGAGATTCCTTCAGATTGGCTGCTGCGTCAGTACTGCGGACATAGGGGTAATCAAAAACGGTCGTACCGAGCGCGTAATGATATCACCATCATTGGGCTGGAGACCATTGGGTCGTAAACGTGGTGGGTTACACGTGCTTCGACTTTTGGGATGATATATGGAGTCTTTAAGCCAGGATAAAACAACATTGCATAAATAAAGGAATCATTCCAATTATGACTTAATGTGTTTGCATATGACCAAAATAATACAGTAGCTCTAAATATGGAATTAACATTTGATGTGTGTACCTTAAACTAAGATGTGCAAATATTTTGACCAATGTAAATGATACCAATATGTAATAGAAATTTGAGTTTAAAATATATTTTTCTGACGCTGTCACGTACTGGAAAGTGGTATTATGGTTTGAGATTTAAATTCGGGGAGGAGGAAACAAAAGAAAGATTTTTCATAAAACTGTAGAAATCGTTGAACACACCACATCACTATTTTCCATTGTCTGACATTTCATTAAACAGAATAACAAAATGTAAGAATTGGTGATACCCCAAATGGGAATTGGAAGAGGCTGTGTAAGATACCAACTTTGCAAGGCTTTCTATCTATATAACAAGATAAGAATGTCAGAGCAGCACGTAAAAAGAAATAACATGGCATAAATGATATGATATCTATACTGTCCTCCACCGCGTAGTATTTGTGTCTTGAGGTGTCATACACAGTGTTACTGGTGGTGCCGAGCTCTCAGTGAAGGGACGGCGGGTCTTGTAGGCTAGTGACATTCCATATACCATAATAAAAAATTACAAAAATCTTTCAACTTAATAAAGACATTTCAATCACTTCAGTGCAGAACTCTGTGCCATTATGCAGGCCTGCTCATTTATATTTGAACTGATTCACTCTCTTCGATACAAGCTTTAAGAAACAAAGACAATATCCGTCAAGAAATTAAGTACTCAGGAAATTTTACACACAGTACATCAAAATAAACTAAAAGACACTGAGGCTGCGATAGCATGGATTCCGTCCCATAGTGGAATATCAGGAAATGATAGAGCCGATTGGGCAGCCAAACGTGCAGCCAACGGACAACTTTAAGAAAACGGCTAAACAAGAATGGGCCACTGAACTTAAAGAATACGCACAGGCCCACTCATGGAACCATGAAATAGTTAGGAAGGGGGGGCCCTTCCTATGGGTCCCACACCATCTATCCTCATTAATATTTCAATTACAATCCCCATCAATGGCATCATACTACTGGAAACACAATGAAATTATCTGTAATTGCAGAGAATAACTTAGTCTAGAAGTAGAACACATATTTATATGTCAAGAACACCAAAAACATTTTGATATCCTACATAAATCATTTCTATTAGAAAAAACACCTTTTAGCGCTCTGTCAGTACTTAAAAAAGGACCACGGGATTGGTCCTCCCTGATATCTTTCGCGGAACGCCTCGCATCATCAAAAATAGGTCATTTCTTATAAAAACAGGTATTACCCAAGCCTCACAGTACACTTAATTGTGCACTAAACCTAAATTGATTCTACTATTTTAACCCAACAGTCACCAGAGATATTTTTTAACTCTGTGGCCTTTTAATCCGGAGGAGGCAAGTTTTTAACAATGGACGATCACTATTACTGTATTAGGCATGGATCATGGATGACAGTTGTAACGCTCAAGTACAAAGCTCTATTGCTAGCTTTTTATTACATTTCTTCAAAATAAATATATCTATACCCCCTTAGCCTTTGGCTAGATGCTTATTTCTATTGCCCCCCCTCCCCCCAACCCCCGGTCCCATCACCCAAAAGCATAGAACTAATGTCCCATATGGGCTGTAAGCAGTCCAAGAGGATGTATAAATTTCATTTTTCGAGACATGTTTAGCGTGCTTGACTATAATTTTGCTTTTGTTAACAAATATAATGTGCACTACTATTACTAATAAGGGTTGCGCTCCAAACAGCCACAGTGAGACTTTATGGAACATTGAAATCTAAAATCCACATATTGGGGGCAATGCATGACCCAGAAGCCTAGTGTATGAAGAAAATAAAATAGCCCTATGCTATAAATCACAAGAGCTATGACATCAATTTCTGAACAATGACCCACCCCTCCTGTCCCATACATGCACACCTCTATCCACCAACTCACCCACAACCCATCCATCTTCTCACCTCCACCATCACTGACACTCTCCTACACACACACACACTTGACTTGATAACCTCCTTGAGGCAGGCAACAAGCAACATATCAACCCACCGTGCTGACAATCTTCATCAGACCTTCAGACCAGTCAGCTCAATGAAGTTTGTAGTCTTCTCCAGGTCATGGCGACTGTCCCAGAGCTGAACCAGTAGCTCCACTCCCCCTGGGCGCGTTAGGTGCGAATAGGCGACTGTTCGCCGGAGGAGAATAGCAAGCTGCACTCAGTAGCTCCATCTCATCCTCCTGGGTCCAGGGTGCGATGGGCTGACTGTCCCAGTAGGCTGCACCAGTAGCTTCCACTCCGCCCTGGGCTCAGGTCATGGCGACTGCTCCAGAGCTGTGCACGTCAGTAGGCTCTCACTCCCCCTGGCCTAGGTCTATGGGACTGTCGCGCAGAGGCTGGTACGCAGTACGCTCCACATCTCCCTGAGCCATGTCATGGCGATCTGCCCAGTTAAACAGAGTCTGCATTCTCATTAGGCTCCACTTGCCCCCTGGCCTAGGTTCAGGCGACTGTCTGCGCGTAGATGCTCACGCATGTAGGCTCACACTATCCCCCTGGCCTAGGTCTATAGGTCGTACTGGCGGCCTCAGAGCTGGCAACCATGTTAGAGGGCTTCCACTGTCCCCTGGCGCAGGTCATGTCGGACTTCCCAGAGTTTCTGCAAATCGTTTGGCCCTGCTGCGCACTCCACCTGGCCAGGTCATGTCGCTGTGCGTCTCATACGCTGCAGCACTGATTTTTGTGTGGTAGCTTCCACTTCCCCGGCTGGCCAGGTCATGACTGTCTGCAGAGCTGCACGCGGTAGCTGCGCACTCCGCCCCTGGCTTAGTGTCCTGGTGACTGTGCCCTAGAGCTGCGGACGGGGTTCCAAGAAGAAAAAAACCATGTAGCTGTCCACTTCTCTGGCGCCCTGGGCCTTAGGTAGCATGACTAGTCCTGCAGAAGCTGCACGCTGTAGGGCTGCCACCCCTCGCTGGCCAGGTCTGGCGTCGTAGAGCATCATGGGCAGGCCAGTGATGGAGAACGTGTTCAGGGGGTTGAGGTCCAGTCCCACTAGGACAGTTGTCAATCTGGGCACCTTCACACTCCCTTGTATGACAGACAAATTGTAAAAAAATGTGACTGCATAAAAAAATCTATGGTAAGTCATACTAGTACTATAGTAAGTCATACTAGTACTACGGCAAGTCATTATATACTAATACTACGGCAAGTCATATACTAGTACTATGGTAAGTCACACACAAAAAACCCACCCAAAACAACAAGTAACTGTCTTGTTTCCTTAAATGCAGTATCACATTAATTTTGTTTAACAATGTAGCACTTGCCTTTCCTGCTCTTCTTACCCCCCCCCCCCCCCCCCCCCCCTTATTACACCAGTTATCAAGGTCAAAATGGGAACCTGCTAGTGCTACGTTAGACAGCTCATAATGTGAAATTGAACTTTTGACCCTGTCTGTCTGGGTCATTGTCCAGAATAATAAACTACAGAAAGAGGACAAAGCATTTTTGGTGTAGACTGTAGTGATCTTGAGTGTATCACTGAGAATGCATTGTTGGTATAGTAATAGTATGTATGTATGTGTGTGTGTTGTGTGTGTGTGTGTGTGTGTGTGTGTGTGTGTGTGTGTTGTGTGTGTGTGTGTGTATGTGTGTGTGTGTGTGTGTGTGTGTGTGTGTGTGTGTGTGTGTTGTGTGTGTGTGTGACTGACTTATACAAGCGATAGGGATATTGTGAACATATTTGAATCTTTTGATATGTGTCTTCTGCAAGCAGACAGAGACAGACAGAGAGACAGAGAGAGAGAGACAGAGAGAGAGACAGAGAGAGAGAGAGAGAGAGAGAGAGAGAGAGAGAGAGAGTGTGTGTGTGTTGTCAGTGTGTCACTGTGTGTGTGTGTGGGGGGGGGGGGGGGGGTAGCTCAATTTGGTGTGCTGCCTTGGGTTTTTATCATTACTCTTACCTGATGTTTGATGGTTTTCACATTTAGTACTTATCCGAGTGACTAGTAACGTGTACTAGTTACAAGTGTTCAATTGGAATAGTTCACTACAATGCCATGGTGCTGGTACCACTCCTACTTTTAAGTCTTACTAGTCCCACTTTCAGCACTGTTAGCATAGTAGTAGTAGAGGTGGTAGTAGCAGTGTCGCTCCACTGAAACATCACTACCCTTTTCATTTAATCACTGTTACTTGTTTCTGACGCCCTCTCAACCTCAATAACCCACAAAGAATCAGTTTCTAAGACCGTCAGATGAAGCATTGTTCTCCTTTCCATGTTTACTTTGATACGGGTAGCTTCCGGTTGTTCGAGTGGTTGCACTCCGCAAATTCAACATCCAATAAAACGCTTATTAAAAATTCCTTGCTTCTCAAATTATCATAAACATGCCGGCTCCAGGCAATAAAAAAAGCCGGCATTTCCGGACATCCGGAAGGCAGGAGCACCCATGTATAAGGAAATAGTGAAGAAAGAAGGATTTCACCAACTTCATAATGTCATGTACTGATAGACAGTAGTGTTTTATCAGATTCTTGCCTTACAAACATCACATTAGGACTGCTGCAGTATACTACTGCATGCAGAGCTGCCTACCCCCAAAAATATACATGTATTAGTATTTTTTGGTCTAAAATGTTCAATTTTCAGTAATTTTGAGGGTTTATCAGTAGTAATGCGGCGCAGTGTGAATACACTCCTTATAATCATAAAACATGACCATAATAATTAAATATATAACATATCATTAAAAGGGTCAAAACACAATTAATCAATAATGAAACTAAAGATGAAGTTCCATATTATTGCTGTGTGTGAGTGTGTGTGTTTGTGTCCTTACTTTTTGGAAACCTCCGCCAAGGGGTCGTGGGGAGGGGGGGGGGGACCACACGCAGCTCGGATTTACTAACGGCAAGTGTGTGTGAGCTGTGAGCGTGGGGGGGGGGGGGGGGGGGGGGAGGGATGGGAGGGGGGGGGGGGGTGGGGGGGGGGGGGGAGGGATGAGGGGGGGGGGGGGGGGGGGGGGGGGGTCTTGGGTGGGGGGGATGGTGGTCATGGGGGGGGGGGGGGGGGGGGGGGGGGGTTGTTCAAGGGGGTGGGCTGGAGGGGGCCACAGTTCTCAACAGATCGACACCAAATTTGGTATCAAGCATCCTTGGCACCCTCGGAAGGTCATGCCGTCCTTACTTTTCGGAAACCTCTGCCAAGGGGTCGGGGGGGGGGGGGGGGGGGACCACACGCAGCTCCACACGCACTTGCGGTTAGTAAATCCGAGCTGTTCGGGTTTGTTTCCTTTTTTTGTTTGTTTGTTTTTTCTTTTCTGTCTGTCCCAAGGATCTCCCGAACCGCTTGACCGAATCGCTTCAAATTTTGTGTGGTGGTGTGTCCCCATGAGAGGAAGGCATCTGTGCTGACCTTGACGTTGGTGTATGACCTTGAAAACCGAAAATCGTTAAGGGGCCATAACTTCCACACCGCAGGTCCTAGAGTCTTGAAACTTGGCATGGATGTACTTTCGCTTATGGCCGTTCTGATGATGGCATACCAATGAAGGTCAAGGTCAAGGAGATCGGTATGCCTTGAAAGTGGTAGGGGTCTAATGATTGGGTTTTGCTGTCCCACGCATATCTCCCGAATTGCTTTACCGAATCGTTTCCAGTTTTGTGTGGTGGCGTGTCACCATGAGAGAAGGCATCCTCGCATAAATTATCACCGTCATGACCTTCACCTTGGCGTATGACCTTGAAAACCGAAAATCTTTAAGGGGCTATAACGTCCACACCGTTGGTCTTAGGGACTTCAAACTTGGCATGTATGATGTAGGTACTTTGGCTTATGGTTGTTCTGATGATTGCATACCGATCAAGGTCAAGGTCAAGGTCATGGAGATCGGTAGGCCTTGAAAGTAGTAGGGGTCAAAAAATTGTATTTTCAGCCACAACAGTACAAATATAATATTTTGCAGACCTGGCGAAACCACTACTCAGCGGTACTGGTACTTGGCGTTACCTGTTCAAGGCATTACCGGTACTAGGCGTTACCGGTACGGGGCGTTGCGCTAGTATATATATATATGTGTGTGTGTGTGTGTGTGTGTAGATCCCCTCCCCCTGGCTCTTTCTCTGGAGGGGGGGGGGGGGGGGGGGGGGGTTTAGACTATACAGTATGAATGCATTGTAAATGTTATAATGAAATATATATTATTGTGACTATCAGATATACACTAGACTGAGACAGTGATGGACTGAGAAAAATGTGACTATGAGAATCACACACACAGAAAGACAGAGAGAAACAGAAAGGAGAGGGATGGGGGGGTAGATCAGAAAAGAGAGAGAGAGAGAGAGAGAGAGAGAGAGAGAGAGAGAGAGAGAGAGAGAGAGAGAGAGAGAGAGAGAGAGAGAGAGAGTCATGAAGCATTAGGCCTACTTTCAGTTTCAATGCTTCCCAGTGCATGTGACCCTTGCATTTATTCAAGTTTGGATGGTAGCTTTACTATTGGGTTATAACGTTTTTCCACAGTAACAGACAAATGACTTTATAAAGTCAATAACTTCTCTCCATAACATTGCTAATCAAGTCTAAGTGTTAAATTGAAGAGGAGTCATTTTGGAGATAAAAATAAGGAACTCTGTCTAACTCACAGACTAGGCTGCCTATTTTATAAGTTAGGCTGCCTGGTCTGTAGATTAGGCAAAATTAAAAAAACAGTTTATTAGTCACTAAGTCAGGCAGTCCCAGTACCTATTTCACAAACTAAGCATTAAGTCTACAGACTGGGCAATTCTGTGAGTTAGGCATGACATGCACATTGAACAGATTTTGCAATGGTTAATACCAATTTATGCAGACTTGAATGGGCATGATGTTATTTGGAAACTGCATTCAAATAAGTCATCCACATCTACAGCTTCAACAAATAAAATAAAAGGAAGTGCCTCCAGAAAATGTGGTATCCTAACATTTGACAACATCAATTTTTACCATGGGCATTATGACAACCCTAAAATTAAGTAATAAGGGAGATCTATACTCACATGGCTATCAGGATCCACCACAACTGCAGCCATCTTCCACCGGCCACCAGTCTTCCTCATCAGGTCATCCATCTGATACAAAATACAATATTTTTCCCATTCTGATTAAAAAAGAAAATGTTTGTGTGTTTACAGCACTGTTTGTCTTTAACCTGGGTATCATATCAGTTAACATATGTGAATCTTCTCAATCAATTAGTGAGCACAGATTTCATTTTTGTTGATGACTTAGAAAAAAACATATTTTCACAAAATTGGGTGAAAATTAAAATAAAAGATGACACACATGTTCTGTGTTAAACTTACAAGAACATGATTTCGAATGTTCATTAGTTAATCACACTTTAAAAAATGATTAGATATACATTTGAAAAATATAATTTGTTTGATATGAATAAATATACTGCTAGTGCTACATAACTTTTTTTTTAAAACCTTGTTTTTTAACATTAGTAAAAAAGAATATTATTAGGTATTATTAGGTAATTTATAGTCAGAGGCGTCTCTGCGAAATTCAAGTTGCTCCCACCTAATGGAGCGAGTCGCAGCCAGAGGCGCGCCACCCTGTATTTCTTTTTTTTTTTTGCATGCGATTTTTTGTCACTGATGATGGGGGGGGGGGTGTGGGTGTGGTGGTGGTGTGTGTGTTAAATTTTGACCAAATGACAACTTTTTCGTTGCCACTGGGTTTAACGTATGCTAAGTGCATGGGCACACAGGACCTCGGTTTATCGTCTCATCTGAAAGACTCCACGTTCAGACCGTTAAGGCCTAGTGCAGAATGAGAGGAAAAATCCCCTGTACCCAGATTCGAACTCGGGTTTACTTGACACGAGGCGAACGCGTTACCACTGTGCCACTCTACACCACAACAACATTACATGCATCTTAGACTGAACCCTCAATCCATGAGCATTCAAAGTTGGTCAGTGTTGCTTTTATCATTTTGTAAGTCTGATTTTTCCAATTAGAATTAAAGCGATTACATTTCTACAAGTGGAAATGATATAAATCTGCATACTCTATCTGTTTGAGATAAGGCTGCCCACATAAATTATCCTGCAACATTTGTTATGTAGATTCCTTGACGCCACCACTTTTTTTTAATGGGCCGCCACCAAAATGAGAGAGCACACAATGTATTATTAAATGTACTAAAAAAACTGCATTTTAATATCTGTGAATCTTAGACTTGCACAAACAGAAGCATGAATGTTTATGACACTTAGTGGTGAGGTTATTCTGCAACTATAATTTGTTTTTGTTCATATATTGTACAAATATTTCTGTCTTCTGAAAATGAATGATAAAATTTGGGGGAAAATGTGACACTTTACAAAACACATGGCTAGTAAGAAGAAACAACAACACAGAAACACTGTAATTATATAAATAAAAAAACACCCACACATTTGATTTTAGTCTGGCAGAGATTATTATAAAAGACTTGTACTTATTAGGTGTATAACAAAAAGCCAACAGCAGGCATCAGAATAGTCTAAAGTCCAATCCTCTGAAAACAGCAAAAAAAAAAGGGCCGTCAAGGCCCTAGACTGAAGAGGGACAACACTGAAATGAGTTCCCAACATCACCAAAAAAGGCTTAATATAGTGAGAAATCACTTTAAAATGCTATTTGGCAGAAAAGATAACACTGACTAAAAATGAAAAAAACTGACAAGAGAAGCCAATCCTCTGTCAGAAATTCTTAATCCTCTGAAATTAGCAGATCCTCTGACTATTCTGTTGTTAATTCAGGGACAATGTTAGGTAGGCAACCTTTCATCAAATGACAAGTGCAAATAACGCACCACTTTTGACAGATGCTCTTTGATGGCGTCTGCATCCAGCTCCTCCTCCTTTTGTTTGGCCACTTTGCTGAAGTGAGCCTTTGTTACCAATTCCGCATTCTCATTTTTCCACATTTGGGAGATCTGCACAATTTGAGAAATCAAATTAAAATTATTAATACAAAAAAGGAATTGAAAAATATAAGTTACAACTTGAATTTCAAAAGTAGTTTGAAAAGGTGATCAGAGGAATGGCTTGCCTTCTGATATTCAACACAGCAAATTATTGGAAAATGTGAAAATACTATCTGATATTTTCAATACCCTCTACGAGAATGAGCAAACTCGATCTCTCTAAGTCTAAGAGCAGAAAATTAATACAACTCATGCAACTTAGCTGTAAGTAAAAAGAATTGGCATGTCTGCTTTACTTATTCTCACTCCTCAGCCATTAAAAGCTTAGTTACATTTATCGTAAAAATACAAAGTTAATTATCTTTATCTAAGAACTCTCTCTCTCTTCCAATCCCTCTCAATGTCACCCCCCCCCCCCCAAAACACCAAAAAGTTCCCCAAAAAACACACACACACCTCCCCCTTTCTCGTTCTCTTTCTTTCCAAGAGCTGTGTGTGAATGGAACAGCCTTGGTCTTCAAAACCCAGATCTGGACCCCCCCACCCCCCCCCCCCCCCCCCCCCTCCCATGCCCCTGAGCTCCCATTCCCTGAGCTCCAGCCCCCCCCCCCCCCTCGCCCCTCTCTACACCCTCTACCCTACCTACTGCCGCACCCCTTGAGCTGATCATCTGGGCAGCTGTTCCTTTCCCACAGTATGTATTTTTAGATGATCATACCGGAAATCCCTGTCTTGTCTGTATCAGCCTCAGTGGAAGGATTAAATAAGCAACGCCCTCCCCCCCCCCCCCCCCCCTCCCAGTTCTTTCTTCTTCTTCTTTTCCCTATAGCAACCGCAGTCACTGCTGACTATCATGTCGCTGTATTTGGGAGGATCTACGGGAATGCGCAAGACAACAAACTATCAAGAAGAAGGAAGTGGACAGGAGAAAAAGAAGAAATATAGAAAGCTTGGCCCAGCCAGCCAGGTCCCGCTAATCGGTCCCTAACATGATGCCGCACCAAGCGAGAGAATGACCCAGCCAGCCAGGTCCCGCTAATCGGGCCCCAACGTGATGCCGCGTCATTGGGAAGAATAAAATAAAGGAAAATGAACTAAAATGAACTAAAGAAAATAAAGAAAAAGAGAGAAGGGAGTGTAGTTACTGTGATTTGGAGACCCAGGACACAAAAGTGCCCAAGGTCCTCGCCTCAACAGCCTGTTCTGGGAGGTTGTTCCATGCCTTGATGGTACGTGGCAGGAACTTGCTTGCTTGCCTGTATTGGGTACGGCAGTAGGTCTGGGCCAGCTGCTTGGGGTGTGCTCGACGTTGGTGCTGTGGTGCTGGGACCAGTTTCTCTCTTACTCTAAGTTACAGTCTTCATAGTGACCAGATTGTTTTGTATCTTGTAGAGCATGGCTAGTCTTGCTGTTTCCCTTCGTTCTTGCAGGGTGGGACACTTCAGCTGCTCTATCATGGAGGTCACACTTGACGTATTCCTGAAGCGGCGCAGGGCAAATCTTGCAGCTCTCCTCTGGACCGCTTCGATTTTGTCGTTGTCTTGCTGTTGGTGAGGGTCCCACACTGTGGAGGCGTATTCCAGTATGGGACGCACAAATGCCTTGTAGGCTCTTTCCCTGATGGTCTGGGAACTGATCTTGAGGCTTCTTCTAAAAAACCCGAGTCTTGTTGGCCTTTGAGCAGACGTGCTGGATATGTTTTTTCCAGCTCAGATCTCTACAGATGGTAACTCCCAGGTATTTTGCGGAGTCCACCGTTTCGAGCAAGTGGCCATGGAGCGTGTACCTGCTTTCCTGCGTCTGTCTTCTTCTGGTAACAGGTAAGGTGGTGCATTTGTCAGGATGAAATGCCATGTCCCAGCTCTTCTCCCACTCAGCAAGCTGATGGAGGTCATGCTGTAGCTGATCATCATCATGGTCCTGAAACGCCGCTACCACTCTATACACTGCAGTGTCGTCAGCAAAGAGACGGGTTGGTGATGTCACTTTGTCTGGCAGGTCATTGATGTATGCCAGGAACAGGCACGGTCCAAGGACCCATTCCCACCCATTCTCCCCAATTCCTCCCTCTCTCCACAACCTCCCCTACCCTTTCCAACCCCTGACCCACCTCTTTGCATCACTTCTCCTGCCCCGCCCCCCTCCTCCCCTTACATCGAGGCGGACCATCCGGGCGGCTACATTTTTGCCTGCAGTCTTTCTGCCTGATACTAGTGATAGAAGTCCCCCTTTACTTAGTAAACTGTACTAGTACTAGTACTACTACTAGTACTACAGAACCATAAAAAGGATGGTAGTTGTTCAAAGAAAGAAGAACAAGCTGACGGAGGATGTCAATGCGAAGAAGAACCAATTAGAATACAAAGTAAACTCAAAACTTAGTTAACTCAAAACAGTAGCGTTACGTACCCTATAATTATAAATTTATACAAGACGAAAATGAGATCTTACGAATCAGACTAAAGGTTGTACTGTAAGCCTAAATTGCTGTATATGACATGATAGGCTATGAGTATGATATGAATTATGATTGATAGGTGCTCTCCCCTAGTTTTTCCTCGATAAATTGCCACAAAAGTGGCCCTTTCGGCTATTATGCAGAAACAGAAACAGATAATGATATTGGACTTACCACGTTGTCGGCCATCTTTAATCTTGGAACAGGAAGTGTTGAAGTTTGATGATTTTATTAGTTTTCACCAAAACAAACGTTTTCTATTTCTACCATTTCCAGTACTAGGCAGTAGTCACAAAATAACAAAACACTGGCCACGATACAACTTGTATTACAAGTCTCACAAGGAAATAAACGTCAAATAATCGATCGACTCGAAGAAGACACGGTGGGTGACTGGTGAAAACGGCCCCTGACGAAAACGGCCCCTACGAAAACGGCCCTACTAGTTACGAAAACGGCCCTGGTACTCAGGACGAAAACGGCCCTTCTAGTTACGAAAACGGCCCTTCTGTCTGTGTGTGTGTGTGTGTGTGTGTGTCACTGTTACTAGTGTCAGCACAACAAACACAAATGCATGCACATGTCTCAATACATGTGAACAATTTTCTCTCTTTCCTCATGGCAACAAAGTGATATGCCAATCATAATATGACTTAAATGTTACTGTGTTGCAATGGGTGAAGATTGAGAAATGTTCGCGTGTACTTAACCTTAAAGGGGCACCCTGACGGATGAGTTTTTGTAAGAAACACGTTCAGATCACCAGGAAAACACCCTTTACAGAGAATGCAACACTCACTTTGCTCTGGTTTCACATAAATCAAGCCGTCAAAAACGGCGATTCCTCCTTGGCGGAGATACCGGAGAGAGTAGCCATTTTGGATGGGGTGGGTGGAGATCACTCGATCATTGTGGTTGAAGCGTTTTCTTTTTTTGTAGTGCAGTAAAAAAAAAAGAGGAGCTATTTCCTTTGTTGTGAGCGAAACTCCTTTAGATAAACTGTATAAAATGTAAAAAAGAACAGAAAAAAGGCTTGTATTGCGAAAAAAGTCCGTGCAAACAATTTGGTCTAAACGCAGACAGCCATTCGAAAAGAGACGGCGAACACCTTCTCCTTGGGTGAAGGAATTTGACTTCCAGCACCTCCGCCAAGGAGGAATCGCCTTTTTGACGGCTTGATTTCGTAGGACAAGGGCCGTTTGATACTATCGACCACTCTATCCTCATTTCTAGACTTCACACCTCCATTGGTCTATCTGGGGCTGTTCTTTCCTGGTTTTCTTCCTACCTCTCTGATCGCACACAGACGGTTCTTCATCTCTTCCAAAAGGTCTTCAGCTCGGTGTGCCCCAAGGTTCAGTCTTAGGCCCTATCCTTTTTGTTCTTTGTACCCAACCTCTCTCCGCCATCATCAACCAGCATTCTCTTCTACATCATAGCTTTTCTGATGACAATCAAATGTACATTTCTGCCCACCTGAGTCAGTTAGATCAAATGATTTATTCTTCTAAGTTGTGCATCTCTGCTGTTAAAACATGGATGTTTTACAACAAACTGCAACTAAATGCTGAAAAGACAGAGATGATTCTTGTAGCCTCTAACCACACAATTAAAACTCAGGTTCTCCCAGGTTCTGTCGACATTGATGGCACTGAGATCAAGCTATCGGCATCCGTCCGCAATCTAGGTGTTACTTTGGACCAAACCCTTTCTTTCAAACAGCATGTTTCCAATGTTTGCAAGGCTTGCTATCTAGAACTTCGAAGAATTAGTTCCATCCGCCGTTTCCTCTCTCAAGATGCCCTGAAGACTCTAGTATGTGCTTTTGGTCTGTCTCGCCTTGACTACTGTAACTCACTTCTTGCTGGCTGTCCATCAACTCTCATCTCTAAGCTCCAACGGGTCCAGAATAATGCTGCTCGTCTCATTTCTCGCTCCCCTAGGTACGATCATATCACTCCGGTTCTTCGTTTTCTACATCACGTATTGACTACAAAATTCTCCTCCTCGTCTTCAAGTCACTAAATGATCAAGCTCCCCTGTATCTCTCTGATCTTCTCCATTTCTATGTCCCAGCTCGCCAACTACGTTTGTCTTCTGATTCTCGTCTCCTTTCCCTTCCCTCCCTCCATCTCAAATCTGCTGGCCAACGTTCTTTTTCTTGTCAAGCACCATCTCTTTGGAATTCTCTGCCTTCTCCCCTCCGACACTCCAATTCAGTCTCCTCATTCAAAACCTCTCTTAAAACCCATCTTTTTCCTGCTGCACCCTAAATATTTTATCAGTTGTCTATCGTTGTGTGCACGTGAGGGAAGATTGAATAAGAGGTTTGTGCTGTGCTTTGTGGTGCGTGTGTGTGTGTGTGTGTGTGTGTGTGTGTGTGTGTGTGTGTGTGTGTGTGTGTGTGTGTGCATGTGTGTGTGTGGTGTGTGTGTGTGTGTGTGTGTGTGTGCATACATGTGTGTGTTGTGTGTGTTTTGGTTTTGTGGGTTGTGTGTGCACGCATGTGTGTGTGTGTGTGTGTGTGTCTGTGTGCATGTGTGTGTGTCTGTCTGCATGCGTACGTTGTGTGTGAGGGTGTTTGTGTATGTGTGTTGGTGTATGTGGTCAGTCCGTGCGGCTCGGTTGCTGTGGCTTACTGAATGAGGTATGAACGAGTTGGCGTCGATAAATGTGTGTGTGTGTGTGTGTGTGCGCGTGCGCGCGCGCGCGCGCGTGTGTGTGTGTGTGTGTGTGTGTGTGTGTGTGTGTGTGTGTGTGTGTGTTAGAGAGAGAGAGAGAGTTGCTTTGTATATGCGTTGTTGCTGGTTGTGTGTCATTCTTGAATGCTGTTTTTGTTGTCTGTTGATGAATAATTGATTGTAAAGTGCTTTGGGCTCATCTGAGGTAAAGCGCTATATAAATGTACTATTATTGTTATTATTATTTCGTAGGGGCCGTTTTCGTCAAGGGCCGTTTTCTCTGGTAACCGTTACCTTATAGGGCCTAGGCCTAGCTAACCCTACTTCCGGCCTACATTCATTGGTTAAAGGGTCAAAGGGTTCAATGCGTAACTCAGCCACGTAAGTTGCGCATTCAGCAAGTGAAGGCCGCAACTCAAGTGTCAATCAGACATGGCCTGAAAGCCAGCAAGTTACTGCCTTATAATCAGCACTCAGGGCTGATAGTAAGATGAGGATCGGGTGCTTTGGCATCTTCTTCTTCTTCTTCTTCTTCTTCTTCTTCTTCTTCTTCTTCTTCTTCTTCTTCTTTCTTCTTCTTCTTCTTCTTCTTCTTCATCTTCTTCTTCTTCTTTGGCATCTTCTTCTTCTTCTTTGGCATCTTCTTCTTCTTCTTCTTCTTCTTCTCTTCTTCTTCTTCTTTGGCATCTTCTTCTTCTTCTTCTTCATCTTCTTCTTCTTCTTCTTCTGGCCTCTTCTTCTTCTTCTTTTGGCATCTTCTTCTTCTTCTTCTTCTTCTTCTTCTTCTTCTTCTTCATCTTCTTCTTCTTCTTTGGCATCTTCTTCTTCTTCTTCTTCTTCTTCTTCTTCTTCTTCTTCTTCTTCTTCTTTGGCTTCTTCTTCTCTTCTTCTTCTTCTTCTTCCTTCTTCTTTTCTTCTTCTTCTTCTTTGGCTTCTTCTTCTTCTTCTCTTGGCATCTTCTTCTTCTTCTTTTGCATCTTCTTCTTCTTCTTTGGCATCATCTTCTTCTTCTTCTTCTTCTTCTTTGGCATCTTCTTCTTCGTGTTGTTCTGGGTTAATACTATGTACACACACAAAAAGGCCTTGGATGCCAAATGCCGGATCTAAGCTAGGCCTGGTTCAGTGTGAGTGTATATGTTGATGTTTGATGTTTGATGCTCATGTTGACGCTGATGTTGTTGACATCGTTGATGCTAGTGCTGTTGTTGGTGCTGATATTGATGCTGACGTTGATGCTGATGTTGAAGCTCATGTTGTTTATGTCGTTGAAGTTGATGCTGCTTATGTAATTGATGTTGATGCTCATGTTGTTGATGTCGTTGAAGTTGATGCTGATGCTGCTATAATGCTGCTGAGGTTAGTGTTGATGTTTCTGGGGAATTGATGCTGGCATTGATGTTGATAACTGATGCTGATGTTGATGCTGATGCTGCCATAATGCTGCTGAGGTTGGTGTTGATGGTTCTGGGGAATTGATGCTGGCATTGATGTTGATAACTGATGCTGATGTTGATGCTGATGCTGCCATAATGCTGCTGAGGTTGGTGTTGATGGTTCTGGGGAATTGATGCTGGCATTGATGTTGATAACTGATGCTGATGTTGATGCTGATGCTGCCATAATGCTGCTGAGGTTGGTGTTGATGGTTCTGGGGAATTGATGCTGGCATTGATGTTGATAACTGATGCTGATGTTGATGCTGATGCTGCCATAATGCTGCTGAGGTTGGTGTTGATGGTTCTGGGGAATTGATGCTGGCATTGATGTTGATAACTGATGCTGATGTTGATGTTGATGCTGATGCTGCCATAATGCTGCTGAGGTTGGTGTTGATGGTTCTGGGGAATTGATGCTGGTATTGATGTTGATAACTGATGCTGATGTTGATGCTGATGCTGCCATAATGCTGCTGAGGTTGGTGTTGATGGTTCTGGGGAATTGATGCTGGCACTGATGTTGATAACTGATGCTGATGTTGATGCTGATGCTGCCATAATGCTGCTGAGGTTGGTGTTGATGGTTCTGGGGAATTGATGCTGGCACTGATGTTGATAACTGATGCTGATGTTGATGCTGATGCTGCCATAATGCTGCTGAGATTGGTGTTGATGGTTCTGGGGAATTGATGCTGGCACTGATGTTGATAACTGATGCTGATGTTGATGCGGGGTCTGCAGATGCCGAGAACGTGACCTGCACCATCAAGGGTGACCCTCACGTCACAAGTGCCAACGGATCGTACCATGCCTCCCTGTTCTTCCCCTGCGTGTATCTGGCCGCTGCAGTCGACAATGGGTAAGAGAATTGTCACTTTTTTGAGGCCTCGGCTTCAGGCTGTGTCCGACCAATAGGGCATTTGCCACGAGTGTTTGTTCTCTATGCTAGACTAATAATTTGCCCGCACTCGTTCTGCCCGAGTTACGCTGACCTTTCAAATTCAACTCTCTAAATTCAACTCGGTGAATTTCAAGGTCGTCCTCGCGTGGCAAATGCCCTATTGACATAGGCTAGAAGACCAAGGCTACACAAGAATGTTTGCTATGCTATGCGTAGTGGAGATTGTCTGTGGCCATGACAAGCTCCTAGCATAACGTCATCCGTCTCCAAAATCCCCTGTAGACGCAGTGTGGCTAACCACGTGTCGGGGTAATAATAAAACCATTTGATTAGTGTATTGATGTTATGTCTGCTTTATGCAGTCTGATAGCAGTTAGTGCATTGACGTGATGTCTGCTTTATACAGACTGGTAGCAGTTAGTGCATTGATGTGATGCCTGCTTTATGCAGACTGGTAGCAGTTAGTGCATTGACGTGATGTCTGCTTTATGCAGACTGGTAGCAGTTAGTGCATTGATGTGATGTCTGCTTTATGTAGACTGGTAGCAGTTAGTGCATTGATGTGATGTCTGCTTTATGCAGACTGGTAGCAGTTAGTGCATTGGTGTGATGTCTGCTTTATACAGACTGGTAGCAGTTAGTGTATTGATGTGATGCCTGCTTTATGCAGACTGATAGCAGTCAGTGCATTGATGTGATGCCTGCTTTATGCAGACTGGTAGCAGTTAGTGCATTGATGCGATGCCTGCTTTATGCAGACTGATAGCAGTCAGTGCATTGATGTGATGCCTGCTTTATGCAGACTGGTAGCAGTTAGTGTATTGATGTGATGCCTGCTTTATGCAGACTGGTAGCAGTTAGTGCATTGATGTGATGCCTGCTTTATGCAGACTGGTAGCAGTTAGTGCATTGATGCGATGCCTGCTTTATGCAGACTGATAGCAGTCAGTGCATTGATGTGATGCCTGCTTTATGCAGACTGGTAGCAGTTAGTGTATTGATGTGATGCCTGCTTTATGCAGACTGGTAGCAGTTAGTGCATTGATGTGATGTCTGCTTTATACAGACTGGTAGCAGTTAGTGCATTGATGTGATGCCTGCTTTATGCAGACTGCAGTCTGCATAAAGCAGGCATCACATCAATGCACTAACTGCTACCAGTCTGTATAAAGCAGACATCACGTCAATGCACTAACTGCTACCAGTCTGCATAAAGCAGACATCACATCAATACACTAACTGCTACCAGTCTGCATAAAGCAGGCATCACATCAATGCACTGACTGCTATCAGTCTGCATAAAGCAGGCATCGCATCAATGCACTAACTGCTACCAGTCTCCCACACAAAAAAACTATAAAGCAGGCATCGCATCAATGCACTAACTGCTACCAGTCTGCATAAAGCAGGCATCACATCAATACACTAACTGCTACCAGTCTGCATAAAGCAGACATCACATCAATGCACTAACTGCTACCAGTCTGCATAAAGCAGGCATCGCATCAATGCACTAACTGCTACCAGTCTGCATAAAGCAGGCATCACATCAATGCACTAACTGCTACCAGTCTGCATAAAGCAGGCATCACATCAATACACTAACTGCTACCAGTCTGTATAAAGCAGACATCACATCAATGCACTAACTGCTACCAGTCTGCATAAAGCAGACATCACGTCAATACACTAACTGCTACCAGTCTACATAAAGCAGACATCACATCAATGCACTAACTGCTACCAGTCTGCATAAAGCAGACATCACGTCAATGCACTAACTGCTACCAGTCTGCATAAAGCAGGCATCACATCAATGCACTAACTGCTACCAGTCTGTATAAAGCAGACATCACGTCAATGCACTAACTGCTATCAGACTGCATAAAGCAGACATAACATCAATACACTAATCAAATGGTTTTATTATTACCCCGACACGTGGTTAGCCACACTGCGTCTACAGGGGATTTTGGAGACGGATGACGTTATGCTAGGAGCTTGTCATGGCCACAGACAATCTCCACTACGCATAGCATAGCAAACATTCTTGTGTAGCCTTGGTCTTCTAGCCTATGTCAATAGGGCATTTGCCACGTGAGGACGACCTTGAAATTCACCGAGTTGAATTTAGGGAGTTGAATTAGAAAGGTCAGCGTAACTCGGGCAGAACGAGTGCGGGCAAATTAGTAGTCTAGCATAGAGAACAAACACTCGTGGCAAATGCCCTATTGGTCGGACACAGCCTGAAGCCGAGGCCTCAAAAAAGTGACAATTCTCTTACCCATTGTCGACTGCAGCGGCCAGATACACGCAGGGGAAGAACAGGGAGGCATGGTACGATCCGTTGGCACTTGTGACGTGAGGGTCACCCTTGATGGTGCAGGTCACGTTCTCGGCATCTGCAGACCCCGCATCAACATCAGCATCAGTTATCAACATCAGTGCCAGCATCAATTCCCCAGAACCATCAACACCAATCTCAGCAGCATTATGGCAGCATCAGCATCAACATCAGCATCAGTTATCAACATCAGTGCCAGCATCAATTCCCCAGAACCATCAACACCAACCTCAGCAGCATTATGGCAGCATCAGCATCAACATCAGCATCAGTTATCAACATCAGTGCCAGCATCAATTCCCCAGAACCATCAACACCAACCTCAGCAGCATTATGGCAGCATCAGCATCAACATCAACATCAATCAACATCAATACCAGCATCAATTCCCCAGAACCATCAACACCAACCTCAGCAGCATTATGGCAGCATCAGCATCAACATCAACATCAGCATCAGTTATCAACATCAATGCCAGCATCAATTCCCCAGAACCATCAACACCAACCTCAGCAGCATTATGGCAGCATCAGCATCAACATCAGCATCAGTTATCAACATCAATGCCAGCATCAATTCCCCAGAACCATCAACACCAACCTCAGCAGCATTATGGCAGCATCAGCATCAACATCAGCATCAGTTATCAACATCAGTGCCAGCATCAATTCCCCAGAACCATCAACACCAACCTCAGCAGCATTATGGCAGCATCAGCATCAACATCAGCATCAGTTATCAACATCAATGCCAGCATCAATTCCCCAGAACCATCAACACCAACCTCAGCAGCATTATGGCAGCATCAGCATCAACATCAGCATCAGTTATCAACATCAATGCCAGCATCAATTCCCCAGAAACATCAACACTAACCTCAGCAGCATTATAGCAGCATCAGCATCAACTTCAACGACATCAACAACATGAGCATCAACATCAATTACATAAGCAGCATCAACTTCAACGACATAAACAACATGAGCTTCAACATCAGCATCAACGTCAGCATCAATATCAGCACCAACAACAGCACTAGCATCAACGATGTCAACAACATCAGCGTCAACATGAGCATCAAACATCAAACATCAACATATACACTCACACTGAACCAGGCCTAGCTTAGATCCGGCATTTGGCATCCAAGGCCTTTTTGTGTGTGTACATAGTATTAACCCAGAACAACACGAAGAAGAAGATGCCAAAGAAGAAGAAGAAGAAGAAGAAGATGCCAAAGAAGAAGAAGAAGATGCCAAAGAAGAAGAAGATGCCAAAGAAGAAGAAGAAGAGAAGAAGAAGAAGAAGAAGAAGAAGAAGAAGAAGGAAGAAGAAGAAGAAGAAGAAGAAGCCAAAGAAGAAGAAGAAGAAGAAGAAGAAGAAGAAGAAGAAGAAGAAGAAGATGCCAAGAAGAAGAAGAAGATTGCCAAAGAAGAAGAAGAAGAAGAAGAAGAAGAAGAAGAAGATGCCAAAGAAGAAGAAGAAGATGCCAAAGAAGAAGAAGAAGATGAAAGAAGAAGAAGAAGAAGATGCCAAAGAAGAAGAAGAAGAAGAAGAAGAAGAAGAAGAAGAAGATGCCAAAGAAGAAGAAGAAGATGCCAAAGAAGAAGAAGAAGATGAAGAAGAAGAAGAAGAAGAAGAAGAAGAAGAAGAAGAAGAAGAAGAAGAAGAAGAAGAAAAGAAGAAGAAGAAGAAGAAGAAGAAGATGCCAAAGCACCCGATCCTCATCTTACTATCAGCCCTGAGTGCTGATTATAAGGCAGTAACTTGCTGGCTTTCAAGCCATGTCTGATTGACACTTGAGTTGCGGCCTTCACTTGCTGAATGCGCAACTTACGTGGCTGAGTTACGCATTGAACCCTTTGACCCTTTAACCAATGAATGTAGGCCGGAAGTAGGGTTAGCTAGGCCTAGGCCCTATAAGGTAACGGTTACCAGAGAAAACGGCCCTTGACGAAAACGGCCCCTACGAAATAATAATAACAATAATAGTACATTTATATAGCGCTTTACCTCAGATGAGCCCAAAGCACTTTACAATCAATTATTCATCAACAGATAGACAACAAAAACAGCATTCAAGAATGACACCAACCAGCAACAACGCATATACAAAGCAACTCTCTCTCTCTCTAACACACACACACACACACACACACACACACACACAACACACACACACACACGCGCGCGCGCGCGCGCACGCGCACACACACACACACACACACATATTTATCGACGCCAACTCGTTCATACCTCATTCAGTAAGCCACAGCAACCGAGCCGCACGGACTGACCACATACACCAACACACATACACAAACACCCTCACACACAACGTACGCATGCAGACAGACACACACACATGCACACAGACACACACACACACACATGCACATGCACACACACACACAACCCACAAAACCAAAAACACACACAAGCACACATGTATGCACACATCATGCATGCTCACACACACACACACAACACACCACACACACACACACACACACACACGCACCACAAAGCACAGCACAAACCTCTTATTCAATCTTCCCTCACGTGCACACAACGATAGACAACTGATCAAATATTTAGGGTGCAGCAGGAAAAAGATGGGTTTTAAGAGAGGTTTTGAATGAGGAGACTGAGTTGGAGTGTCGGAGAGGAGAAGGCAGAGAATTCCAAAGAGATGGTGCTTGACAAGAAAAAGAACGTTGGCCAGCAGATTTGAGACGGATGGAGGGAATGGAAAGGAGACGAGAATCAGAAGACAAACGTAGTTGGCGAGCTGGGACATAGAGATGAAGAAGATCAGAGAGATACAGGGGAGCTTGATCATTCAGTGACTTGAAGACAAGGAGGAGAATTTTGTAGTCAATACGTGATGTAGAAAACGAAGAACCGGGAGTGATATGATCGTACCTAGGGGAGCGAGAAATGAGACGAGCAGCATTATTCTGGACCCGTTGGAGCTTAGAGATGAGAGTTGATGGACAGCCAGCAAGAAGTGAGTTACAGTAGTCAAGGCGAGACAGAACAAAAGCACATACTAGAGTCTTCAGGGCATCTTGAGAGAGGAAACGGCGGATGGAACTAATTCTTCGAAGTTCTAGATAGCAAGCCTTGCAAACATTGGAAACATGCTGTTTGAAAGAAAGGGTTTGGTCCAAAGTAACACCTAGATTGCGGACGGATGCCGATAGCTTGATCTCAGTGCCATCAATGTCGACAGAACCTGGGAGAACCTGAGTTTTAATTGTGTGGTTAGAGGCTACAAGAATCATCTCTGTCTTATCAGCATTCAGTTGCAGTTTGTTGTAAAACATCCATGTTTTAACAGCAGAGATGCACAACTTAGAAGAATAAATCATTTGATCTAACTGACTCAGGTGGGCAGAAATGTACATTTGATTGTCATCAGAAAAGCTATGATGTAGAAGAGAATGCTGGTTGATGATGGCGGAGAGAGGTTGGGTATAAAGAACAAAAAGGATAGGGCCTAAGACTGAACCTTGGGGCACACCGAACTGAAGACCTTTTGGAAAAGATGAAGAACCGTCTGTGTGCGATCAGAGAGGTAGGAAGAAAACCAGGAAAGAACAGCCCCAGATAGACCAAAGGAGGTGTGAAGTCTAGAAATGAGGATAGAGTGGTCGATAGTATCAAACGGCCCTTGTCCTAGAAATCAAGCCGTCAAAAAGGCGATTCCTCCTTGGCGGAGGTGCTGGAAGTCAAATTCCTTCACCCAAGGAGAAGGTGTTCGCCGTCTCTTTTCGAATGGCTGTCTGCGTTTAGACCAAATTGTTTGCACGGACTTTTCGCAATACAAGCCTTTTTTCTGTTTTTTTTACATTTTATACAGTTTATCTAAAGGAGTTTCGCTCGCAACAAAGGAAATAGCTCCTCTTTTTAAAAACTGCACTACAAAAAAGAAAACGCTTCAACTACAATGAGTGATCTCCACCCACCCCATCCAAAATGGCTACTCTCTCCGGCACCTCCACCAAGGAGGAATCGCCTTTTTGACAGCTTGATTTATGTGAAACCAGAGCAAAGTGAGTGTTGCGATCTCTGTAAAGGGTGTTTTCCTGGTGATCTGAACGTGTTTCTTACAAAAACTCATCCGTCAGGGTGCCCCTTTAAGGTTAAGTACACGCAAACATTTCTCAATCTTCACCCATTGCAACACAGTAACATTTAAGTCATATTATGACTGGCATATCACTTTGTTGCCATGAGGAAAGAGAGAAAATTGTTCACATGTATTGAGACATGTGCATGCATTTGTGTTTGTTGTGCTGACACTAGTAACAGGTGACACACACACACACACACACACACAGACAGAAGGGCCGTTTTCGTAACTAGAAGGGCCGTTTTCATCCTGAGTACCAGGGCCGTTTTCGTAACTAGTAGGGCCGTTTTCGTAGGGACCGTTTTCGTCAGGGGCCGTTTTCACCAGTCACCCACCGTGTCTTCTTCGAGTCGATCGATTATTTGACGTTTATTTCCTTGTGAGACTTGTAATACAAGTTGTATCGTGGCCAGTGTTTTGTTATTTTGTGACTACTGCCTAGTACTGGAAATGGTAGAAATAGAAAACTTTTGTTTTGGTGAAAACTAATAAAATCATCAAACTTCAACACTTCCTGTTCCAAGATTAAAGATGGCCGACAACGTGGTAAGTCCAATATCATTATCTGTTTCTGTTTCTGCATAATAGCCGAAAGGGCCACTTTTGTGGCAATTTATCAAGGAAAAACTAGGGGAGAGCACCTATCAATCATAATTCATATCATACTCATAGCCTATCATGTCATATACAGCAATTTAGGCTTACAGTACAACCTTTAGTCTGATTCGTAAGATCTCATTTTCGTCTTGTATAAATTTATAATTATAGGGTACGTAACGCTACTGTTTTGAGTTAACTAAGTTTTGAGTTTACTTTGTATTCTAATTGGTTCTTCTTCGCATTGACATCCTCCGTCAGCTTGTTCTTCTTTCTTTGAACAACTACCATCCTTTTTATGGTTCTGTAGTACTAGTAGTAGTACTAGTACAAGTTTACTAAGTAAAGGGGGACTTCTATCACTAGTATCAGGCAGAAAGACTGCAGGCAAAAATGTAGCCGCCCGGATGGTCCGCCTCGATGTAAGGGGAGGAGGGGGGCGGGGCAGGAGAAGTGATGCAAAGAGGTGGGTCAGGGGTTGGAAAGGGTAGGGGAGGGTTGTGGAGAGAGGGAGGAATTGGGGAAATGGGTGGGAATGGGTCCTTGGACCGTGCCTGTTCCTGGCATACATCAATGACCTGCCAGACAAAGTGACATCACCAACCCGTCTCTTTGCTGACGACACTGCAGTGTATAGAGTGGTAGCGGCGCTTCAGGACCATGATCAGCTACAGCATGACCTCCATCAGCTTGCTGAGTGGGAGAAGAGCTGGGACATGGCATTTCATCCTGACAAATGCACCACCTTACCTGTTACCAGAAGAAGACAGACGCAAGAAAGCAGGTACACGCTCCATGGCCACTTGCTCGAAACGGTGGACTCCGCAAAATACCTGGGAGTTACCATCTGTAAAGATCTGAGCTGGAAAAAACATATCCAGCACGTCTGCTCAAAGGCCAACAAGACTCGGGTTTTTTTAGAAGAAGCCTCAAGATCAGTTCCCAGACCATCAGGGAAAGAGCCTACAAGGCATTTGTGCGTCCCATACTGGAATACGCCTCCACAGTGTGGGACCCTCACCAACAGCAAGACAACGACAAAATCGAAACGGTCCAGAGGAGAGCTGCAAGATTTGCCCTGCGCCGCTTCAGGAATACGTCAAGTGTGACCTCCATGATAGAGCAGCTGAAGTGGCCCACCCTGCAAGAACGAAGGGAAACAGCAAGACTAGCCATGCTCTACAAGATACAAAACAATCTGGTCACTATGAAGACTGTAAGAGAGAAACTGGTCCCAGCACCACAGCACCAACGTCGAGCACACCCCAAGCAGCTGGCCCAGACCTACTGCCGTACCCAATTACAGGCAAGCAAGTTTCCTGCCACGTACCATCAAGGCATGGAACAACCTCCCAGGAACAGGCTGTTGAGGCGGGGACCTTGGGCACTTTTGTGTCCTGGGTCTCCAAATCACAGTAACTACACTCCCTTCTCTCTTTTTCTTTATTTTCTTTAGTTCATTTTAGTTCATTTTCCTTTATTTTATTCTTCCCAATGACGCGGCATCATGTTGGGGCCCGATTAGCGGGACCTGGCTGGCTGGGTCATTCTCTCGCTTGGCGCGGCATCATGTTAGGGACCGATTAGCGGGACCTGGCTGGCTGGGCCAAGCTTTTCTATTTTTCTTCTTTTTCTCCTGTCCACTTTCTTCTTCTTGATAGTTTGTTGTCTTGCGCATTCCCGTAGATCCTCCCAAATACAGCGACATAATAGTCAGCAGTGACTGCGGTTGCTATAGTGAAAAGAAGAAGAAGAAAGAAATGGGGGGAGGGGGGGGGGGGGGGGAGGGCGTTGCTTATTTAATCCTTCCACTGAGGCTGATACAGACAAGACAGGGATTTCCGGTATGATCATCTAAAAATACATACTGTGGGAAAGGAACAGCTGCCCAGATGATCAGCTCAAGGGGTGCGGCAGTAGGTAGGGTAGAGGGTGTAGAGAGGGGTGAGGGGGGGGGGGGCTGGAGCTCAGGGAATGGAGATCAGGGGCATGGAGGGGGGGGGGGGGTGGGAGGGGGTCCAGATCTGGGTTTTGAAGACCAAGGCTGTTCCATTCACACACAGCTCTTGGAAAGAAAGAGAACAAGAAAGGGGGAGGTGTATGTGTGGGTTTTTTTTTTTTGGGGGGGGGGGGTGACATTGAGAGGGATTGGAAGAGAGAGAGAGTTCTTAGATAAAGATAATTAACTTTGTATTTTTACGATAAATGTAACTAAGCTTTGAATGGCTGAGGACTTAATGAGAATAAGTAAAGCAGACATGCCAATTCTTTTTACTTACAGCTAAGTTGCATGAGTTGTATTAATTTTCTGCTCTTAGACTTAGAGAGATCGAGTTTGCTCATTCTCGTAGAGGGTATTGAAAATATCAGATAGTATTTTCACATTTTCCAATAATTTGCTGTGTTGAATATCAGAAGGCAAGCCATTCCTCTGATCACCTTTTCAAACTACTTTTGAAATTCAAGTTGTAACTTATATTTTTCAAATCCTTTTTTGTATTAATAATTTTAATTTGATTTCTCAAATTGTGCAGATCTCCCAAATGTGGAAAAATGAGAATGCGGAATTGGTAACAAAGGCTCACTTCAGCAAAGTGGCCAAACAAAAGGAGGAGGAGCTGGATGCAGACGCCATCAAAGAGCATCTGTCAAAAGTGGTGCGTTATTTGCACTTGTCATTTGATGAAAGGTTGCCTACCTAACATTGTCCCTGAATTAACAACAGAATAGTCAGAGGATCTGCTAATTTCAGAGGATTAAGAATTTCTGACAGAGGAACGGCTTCTCTTGTCAGAGTTTTTTCCTATTTATTCAGTGTTATTCTTTGTGTTAAATAGCATTTTAAAGTGATTTCTCACTATATCAAGCCTTTTTGGTGATGTTGGGAACTCATTTCAGTGTTGTCCCTCTTCAGTCTAGGGCCTTGACGGCCCTTTTTTTGGCTGTTTTCAGAGGATTGGACTTTAGACTATTCTGATGCCTGCTGTTGGCTTTTTGTTATACACCTAATAAGTACAAGTCTTTTATAATAATCTCTGCCAGACTAAAATCAAATGTGTGGGGTTTTTTTTATTATATAATTACAGTGTTTCTGTGTTGTTGTTTCTTCTTACTAGCCATGTGTTTTGTAAAGTGTCACATTTTCCCCCAAATTTTATCATTCATTTTCAGCAAGACAGAAATATTTGTACAATATATGAACAAAAACAAATTATAGTTGCAGAATAACCTCACCACTAAGTGTCATAAACATTCATGCTTCTGTTTGTGCAAGTCTAAGATTCACAGATATTAAAATGCAGTTTTTTTAGTACATTTAATAATACATTGTGTGCTTTCTCATTTTGGTGGCGGCCCATTAAAAAAAAGTGGTGGCGTCAAGGAATCTACATAACAAATGTTGCAGGATAATTTATGTGGGCAGCCTTATCTCAAACAGATAGAGTATGCAGATTTATATCATTTCCACTTGTAGAAATGTAATCGCTTTAATTCTAATTGGAAAAATCAGACTTACAAAATGATAAAAGCAACACTGACCAACTTTGAATGCTCATGGATTGAGGGTTCAGTCTAAGATGCATGTAATGTTGTTGTGGTGTAGAGTGGCACAGTGGTAACGCGTTCGCTTCGTGTCAAGTAAACCCGAGTTCGAACCTGGGTACAGGGGATTTTTCCTCTCATTCTGCACTAGGCCTTAACGGTCTGAACGTGGAGTCTTTCAGATTGAGACGATAAACCGATGTCCTGTGTGCCCATGCACTTAGCAGACATTAGACTTTAAACCCAGTGGCAACAAAAGCAAAAAGTTGTCATTTGGTCAAAATTTAACCACCACCCCCCTTCCCACCCCCCCATCAGTGACAAAAATCGCATGCAAAACAAAAAAAAAAGTTTTTTAGGGTGGCGCGCCTCTGGCTGCGACTCGCTCTCCAGGTGGGAGCAACTTGAATTTCGCAGAGACGCCTCTGTGACTATAAATTACCTAATAATACCTAATAATATTCTTTTTTACTAATGTTAAAAAACAAGGTTTTTAAAAAAAAGTTATGTAGCACTAGCAGTATATTTATTCATATCAAACAAATTATATTTTTCAAATGTATATCTGATCATTTTTTAAAGTGTGATTAACTGATGAACATTCCAAATCATGTTCTTGTAAGTTTAACACAGAACATGTGTGTCATCTTTTATTTTAATTTTCACCCAATTTTGTGAAAATATGTTTTTTTCTAAGTCATCAACAAAAATGAAATCTGTGCTCACTAATTGATTGAGAAGATTCACATATGTTAACTGATATGATACCCAGGTTAAAGACAAACAGTGCTGTAAACACACAAACATTTTCTTTTTTAATCAGAATGGGAAAAATATTGTATTTTATATCAGATGGATGACCTGATGAGGAAGACTGGTGGCCGGTGGAAGATGGCTGCAGTTGTGGTGGATCCTGATAGCCATGTGAGTATAGATCTCCCTTATTACTTAATTTTAGGGTTGTCATAATGCCCATGGTAAAAATTGATGTTGTCAAATGTTAGGATACCACATTTTCTGGAGGCACTTCCTTTTATTTTATTTGTTGA
>JAGGCT020004101.1:1784283-1826783 GCA_017654935.2 Phymorhynchus buccinoides
TTAAGCTTGTGTTGCCGTTAGTTTGCTAATATTGTTTAATGTGCATTTGAAAAAAATCTAAAAATCATATTTAAAACCGTATTCTTTTATTACGTTTGTATTATGTTATTATCGTCAGGTTATGTTTTTCTATTATATACATTTGATATATTTGTTTGGTTGTATGTCTATTATTCCTAGTTTTCATCATATTGTTTTGATTTTCTTTCACAAGTCCAGTGTACTTATCATATTACTTTGTGCAGCCACTACTATGTATTTTAGATGGTTTCAGCACCTAATATAATCTCTAAGCTTGTTAATGTTGTGCTCTATGATCACTTTCCTGATGCTGCCTTGACGTATGATCGTTTATAAATAAATTTGTTCAAACCAACTATTATTGATCAACATATTATATGCAATGCAGCGGGAGACATGTTGAAGGGGCACACTCTGAAGCAGCCAACATAGTACAGTCATTTGGGAGTTAAACAGGTTCTTGATCAGCATCACCCAAGGAATGGGATCCATACCGAATGGGTCAAATGATCAAGTGGACTTGCAGCAAGTCAAGCGGGAAGTAGCTGCTAGAGCTATTCTTTCTTCTTCTTCTTCTTCTGCGTTCCCATGGCATGTGGTCATAATGGGTAAGGTACATATGTGTCAGGTTTTCAGTTTTCACTGGTTCTCCCCGTACTGCGTACAGCCGACAAATGGAAATGGCAGAGTCAAAAGAGGGTGACAGATTAGAAGAAGTTAAAAGCCCAGAACTTCAAGAAGGTGCGGGGAACTATTTTTTTACGAAAGATCCCACAGTATCCCCACGGGGAAGAGGCTATTATAAAAGCAGACGTCCACTCAAAATGTGACATTGCCATACAAACAAGAGCGGATTCGCAATCGTTTGTGGCGCCTGCGACAATTGAAAACGAAACATCATTTTTAAAGAGTAGCAGCCTCAATTTGAAGTGCCGCGTCGATTTGAAGTGCGACAATTTTGTACTGACAGACAGACCGACAGACCGACAGAGTGAGATATAGGTTTGTGGCTTGTGCCACAAACAAAAAAACGGAGGAAAGTAAGTTTCATTGACATTTTCATTGGATTTTGTCCCATTGGGGAGGAGTGGGCCGATCCTGTAGGTACGGCAATACCAGGCCAACCCGTGGAGAAGGTGGAGCAAGCCCTGGACACTTCGCCCGAGGTTCAAAAGTCAGTTTAATATCGAAGCCCCCGATAGGGAGCGTATTACAGATATTAAGCTGATAAGAACAGATACTTTTTTTCATTTTTATAAAGGATCTTTATTCAACAATTACATGTATACAGCATACATTTTGTCAATCACAATCATATATTTCAACAATGTCATTCATAACTAATAATCAGTTTCGAACTTCAATCAATAACATACATAACTAACACTTTCAAAATAATCAATCAGTCTCATTCATTACTTTTCATCATTCATTTTCATTCATTATCACTCCTTGTTCCAAGCCAGACATTCATATTCATTCTTATTCACTCATTACCAATCATTATCTTCAAGCCTTTCAGTTCATACACTCCCGACCAGACATCACGCCCAAACAATACTTCACCACAGCAACTTTGCACTCACACCACCAACACACTCAATCACTTGTGTGCAAAAATAAATTGGACAGACCAAGGGAGACAAACCCAGGAATCTGACTTTAATTAAAAAAACCAAGCCAGGTTGCCTCCCTTTGTCTATAATGCTATCTGTATATTCATGAGATTAACATCTCATTCATTCCACTATAATTATTTTCTTTTTCCTGTGCCAATATAATAATAATTATTTTAAAAAAATAAAAAAATAAAAATGAGTCGTCTAGACTGAAATTAAGAATAGAAAGACTCTTTAAAACGGTTATACTTAAAGTTGACTGCAAATTCAAGTGATACTATTAACAGCTTTTCGGATCCACAACGAGGCTACGTTCAAAAAACGAAACATAATTTTAAAGAGCAGCCTCAATAGAGCATTTCCACGCGCCGGTGACAAAGCTTGAATTTCACTGAGTTGAATTTAGAGAGTTCAATTACAAAGGTCGGGCAGCGTAACTCGGGCAAATTAGTAGTCTAGTATAGTGAACGAACACTCGTGCAAACGCGCCCATTTGAAGTGCAGCCCTCGATTTTGAAGTGCGACAATTTTGTATCTTCGATTTTGAAGTGCGACAATTTTGGACCGACCGACCGACCGACAGACCGACAAAGTGAGTTATAGGTTTGTGGCTTGTGCCACAAACAAAAAAACATTACTGCATAGGTTCAATGGTCAACCTATGGCGATATTTTTAACGCCAGAGGGCAGTCAATGCACTAGGGGCTTATCACGCGATTTTCTTACTTGGGCGTAGTGAGAGAGAGAGTGAGATGGTAGGACCACTCACTGTCTCCATCTCTGTCTTTATCCCCAACTAATAATAATTATAGAGAGGATTAGCCCCACACGAGAAAAATTAGCCCTCTGGTGTGAGAAAAATCGCACTAAGTCTCTCATTCAAATCAATATCAAATTCAAATATTCCTGGTCTCCCGAACCTGATACGTCTTGACCTAGCGTGCGGTGCAAGTACACAGCGCCCGGTTTCGACTCCTTTTAGTTCATGCCTTTTGTTAACACTCGCCACCAGCATACACCAATTTAAAGTGTTCTATCCAGTCCAGTAGTAGGTTTTACATTGTTTTACTGTGGCATACCACTTGTAGGGATATTTCGTTCTCCTCTCTTGGCTCACTATTTCATTCTTTGATTAACCAAACTTCCTTTCGAGGCTTACCAGTTCGTTCTGTGTTGAGTGTTGTTAATGTGTAACACATTCAAGGTTAGAAGGCTATGCCACTCTCGGATAGATGTTGATTTGTTTGTATGTTGTCCTCTCCACCATTGTTGATGTGTACTGTGTGGGTGAAGGGTCATAAAGGCGAACTTGGCACATTCTTTTTTGAGAATGATGCTTTTGTTTGTCTCACTTTGGTTCTGACCCACGCACTGCTAGGTGATTGGTATCGCAATCAACTTTGGTGGAGGGGAGTTAATTAGAAAGAGAGTATTCACCCTTTGTTCAATTTCAATGGAAAGAACATTTGCCTCTGCTAATAAGGGAAATAACTCGAAACAAACAGCTCTCCTAGGAAAACTAAAAGGAACCAGAATGTGAAGAATGCGTGTGGCCGTGAGTGCACTCACCGGGTTGGCAGACTGCACACGGACTGCGTCAGACACATAGATGGCGGGCATGTTATAATCCCAGAGTTCCACCTTCACGTAGTTCACATAGTAGCGAGCACGGTGCCCCGCCATTACATTAGAGGCATACACCGACACGTTGAAAACGCTAGGGTTGTGTGAACATAAAGCAGACAACACGTCAATGCACTAACTGCTACCAGTCTGCATAAAGCAGACATCACGTCAATGCACTAACTGCTACCAGTCTGCATAAAGCAGACATCACGTCAATGCACTAAATGCTACCAGTCTGCATAAAGCAGACATCACATCAATGCACTAACTGTTACCAGTTCGTATAAAGCAGACATCAATACACTAACTGCTACAAGTCTGCATAAAGTAGACATCACATCAATGCACTAACTATTTCTAGTCTGCATAAAGCAGACATCACGTCAATGCACTAACTGCTACCAGTCTGCATAAAGCAGACATCACATCAATGCACTAACTGTTACCAGTCTGCATAAAGCAGACATCACGTCAATGCACTAAATGCTACCAGTCTGTATAAAGCAGGCATCACATCAATGCACTAATCAATGCTACCAGTCTGCATAAAGCAGACATCACATCAATGCACTAACTGCTACCAGTCTGCATAAAGCAGTCATCACATCAATACACTAACTGCTACCAGTCTGTATAAAGTAGACATCACATCAATGCACTAACTATTTCTAGTCTGCATAAAGCAGACATCACATCAATGCACTAACTGTTACCAGTTCGTATAAAGCAGAAAATCAATACACTAACTGCTACCAGTCTGCATAAAGTAGACATCACATCAATGCACTAACTATTTCTAGTCTGCATAAAGCAGACATTACATCAATGCACTAACTGCTACCAGTCTGCCATAAAGCAGGCATCACGTCAATGCACTAACTGCTACCAGTCTGTATAAAGCAGGCATCACATCAATGCAGACATCACATCAATGCACTGACTGCTACCAGTCTGCATAAAGCAGACATCACATCAATGCACTAACTGCTACCAGTCTCCATAAAGCAGATATAGCATCAATACACTAACTGCTACCAGTCTACTACAGAATGTAGACATCACATCAATACACTAACTGCTACCAGTCTGCATAAAGCAGGCATCACGTCAATGCACTAACTGCTACCAGTCTACATAAAGCAGACATCACATCAATACACTAACTGCTACCAGTCTGCATAAAGCAGGCATCACATCAATACACTAACTGCTACCAGTCTGCATAAAGCAGGCATCACATCAATGCACTAACTGCTACCAGTCTGTATAAAGCAGACATCACATCAATGCACTAACTGCTACCAGTCTGCATAAAGCAGGCATCACATCAATACACTAACTGCTACCAGTCTGCATAAAGCAGGCATCACATCAATACACTAACTGCTACCAGTCTGCATAAAGCAGGCATCACATCAATGCACTAACTGCTACCAGTCTACATAAAGCAGACATCACATCAATACACTAACTGCTACCAGTCTACTACAGAATGTAGACATCACATCAATACACTAACTGCTACCAGTCTACTACAGAATGTAGACATCACATCAATACACTAACTGCTACCAGTCTACTACAGAATGTAGACATCACATCAATACACTAACTGCTACCAGTCTGCATAAAGCAGGCATCGCATCAATGCACTAACTGCTACCAGTCTGCATAAAGCAGACATCACATCAATACACTAACTGCTACCAGTCTGCATAAAGCAGGCATCACATCAATACACTAACTGCTACCAGTCTGCATAAAGCAGACATCACATCAATGCACTAACTGCTACCAGTCTGTATAAAGCAGACATCACATCAATGCACTAACTGCTACCAGTCTGCATAAAGCAGACATCACATCAATACACTAACTGCTACCAGTCTGCATAAAGCAGGCATCACATCAATGCACTGACTGCTATCAGTCTGCATAAAGCAGGCATCACATCAATGCACTAACTGCTACCAGTCTGCATAAAGCAGACATCACATCAATGCACTAACTGCTACCAGTCTGCATAAAGCAGGCATCACATCAATACACTAACTGCTACCAGTCTGCATAAAGCAGGCATCACATCAATGCACTGACTGCTATCAGTCTGCATAAAGCAGGCATCGCATCAATGCACTAACTGCTACCAGTCTGCATAAAGCAGGCATCACATCAATGCACTGACTGCTATCAGTCTGCATAAAGCAGGCATCACATCAATACACTAACTGCTACCAGTCTGTATAAAGCAGACATCACACCAATGCACTAACTGCTACCAGTCTGCATAAAGCAGACATCACACCAATACACTAACTGCTACCAGTATACATAAAGCAGACATCACATCAATGCACTAACTGCTACCAGTCTGCATAAAGCAGACATCACGTCAATGCACTAACTGCTACCAGTCTGCATAAAGCAGGCATCACATCAATGCACTAACTGCTACCAGTCTGTATAAAGCAGACATCACGTCAATGCACTAACTGCTATCAGACTGCATAAAGCAGACATAACATCAATACACTAATCAAATGGTTTTATTATTACCCCGACACGTGGTTAGCCACACTGCGTCTACAGGGGATTTTGGAGACGGATGACGTTATGCTAGGAGCTTGTCATGGCCACAGACAATCTCCACTACGCATAGCATAGCAACATTCTTGTGTAGCCTTGGTCTTCTAGCCTATGTCAATAGGGCATTTGCCACGCGAGGACGACCTTGAAATTCACCGAGTTGAATTTAGGGAGTTGAATTTGAAAGGTCAGCGTAACTCGGGCAGAACGAGTGCGGGCAAATTAGTAGTCTAGCATAGAGAACAAACACTCGTGGCAAATGCCCTATTGGTCGGACACAGCCTGAAGCCGAGGCCTCAAAAAAGTGACAATTCTCTTACCCATTGTCGACTGCAGCGGCCAGATACACGCAGGGGAAGAACAGGGAGGCATGGTACGATCCGTTGGCACTTGTGACGTGAGGGTCACCCTTGATGGTGCAGGTCACGTTCTCGGCATCTGCAGACCCCGCATCAACATCAGCATCAGTTATCAACATCAGTGCCAGCATCAATTCCCCAGAACCATCAACACCAATCTCAGCAGCATTATGGCAGCATCAGCATCAACATCAGCATCAGTTATCAACATCAGTGCCAGCATCAATTCCCCAGAACCATCAACACCAACCTCAGCAGCATTATGGCAGCATCAGCATCAACATCAGCATCAGTTATCAACATCAGTGCCAGCATCAATTCCCCAGAACCATCAACACCAACCTCAGCAGCATTATGGCAGCATCAGCATCAACATCAGCATCAGTTATCAACATCAATACCAGCATCAATTCCCCAGAACCATCAACACCAACCTCAGCAGCATTATGGCAGCATCAGCATCAACATCAACATCAGCATCAGTTATCAACATCAATGCCAGCATCAATTCCCCAGAACCATCAACACCAACCTCAGCAGCATTATGGCAGCATCAGCATCAACATCAGCATCAGTTATCAACATCAATGCCAGCATCAATTCCCCAGAACCATCAACACCAACCTCAGCAGCATTATGGCAGCATCAGCATCAACATCAGCATCAGTTATCAACATCAATGCCAGCATCAATTCCCCAGAACCATCAACACCAACCTCAGCAGCATTATGGCAGCATCAGCATCAACATCAGCATCAGTTATCAACATCAATGCCAGCATCAATTCCCCAGAACCATCAACACCAACCTCAGCAGCATTATGGCAGCATCAGCATCAACATCAGCATCAGTTATCAACATCAATGCCAGCATCAATTCCCCAGAAACATCAACACTAACCTCAGCAGCATTATAGCAGCATCAGCATCAACTTCAACGACATCAACAACATGAGCATCAACATCAATTACATAAGCAGCATCAACTTCAACGACATAAACAACATGAGCTTCAACATCAGCATCAACGTCAGCATCAATATCAGCACCAACAACAGCACTAGCATCAACGATGTCAACAACATCAGCGTCAACATGAGCATCAAACATCAAACATCAACATATACACTCACACTGAACCAGGCCTAGCTTAGATCCGGCATTTGGCATCCAAGGCCTTTTTGTGTGTGTACATAGTATTAACCCAGAACAACACGAAGAAGAAGATGCCAAAGAAGAAGAAGAAGAAGAAGAAGAAGATGCCAAAGAAGAAGAAGAAGATGCCAAAGAAGAAGAAGAAGATGCCAAAGAGAAGAAAGAAGAAGAAGAAGAAGAAGAAGAAGAAGAAGAAGAAGAAGAAGAAGAAGAAGAAGAAGAAGCCAAAGAAGAAGAAGAAGAAGAAGAAGAAGAAGAAGAAGAAGAAGAAGAAGAATGCCAAAGAAGAAGAAGAAGATGCCAAAGAAGAAGAAGAAGAAGAAGAAGAAGAAGAAGAAGATGCCAAAGAAGAAGAAGAAGATGCCAAAGAAGAAGAAGAAGATGAAGAAGAAGAAGAAGAAGAAGATGCCAAAGAAGAAGAAGAAGATGCCAAGAAGAAGAGAAGAAGAAGAAGAATTGAAGAAGAAGAAGAAGAAGAAGAAGAAGAAGATGCCAAAGAAGAAGAAGAAGATGAAGAAGAAGAAGAAGAAGACAGAAGAAGAAGAAGAAGAAGAAGAAGAAGAAGAAGAAGAAGAAGAAGAAGAAGAAGAAGAAGAAGATGCCAAAGCACCCGATCCTCATCTTACTATCAGCCCTGAGTGCTGATTATAAGGCAGTAACTTGCTGGCTTTCAAGCCATGTCTGATTGACACTTGAGTTGCGGCCTTCACTTGCTGAATGCGCAACTTACGTGGCTGAGTTACGCATTGAACCCTTTGACCCTTTAACCAATGAATGTAGGCCGGAAGTAGGGTTAGCTAGGCCTAGGCCCTATAAGGTAACGGTTACCAGAGAAAACGGCCCTTGACGAAAACGGCCCCTACGAAATAATAATAACAATAATAGTACATTTATATAGCGCTTTACCTCAGATGAGCCCAAAGCACTTTACAATCAATTATTCATCAACAGACAACAAAAAAACAGCATTCAAGAATGACACCAACCAGCAACAACGCATATACAAAGCAAAGCAACTCTCTCTCTCTACACACACACACACACACACACACACACACACACACACACACACACACGCACACACACGCGCGCGCGCGCGCGCACGCGCACACACACACACACACACACATTTATCGACGCCAACTCGTTCATACCCCATTCAGTAAGCCACAGCAACCGAGCCGCACGGACTGACCACATACACCAACACACATACACAAACACCCTCACACACACACACGTACACGCAGCAGACACACACACACACATACACACACAAGCACACACACACACACACACACACATGCATGCACACACAACCCACACAACAAAACACACAACACACACAAACACCATGCATGCACAAATGTATGCACACACACAATGCACACACACACTAAACATGTACACACACAGCACATCACACACACACACACACAACACACACACACACACACACACACACACCACGCACCACAAAGCACAGCACAAACCTCTTATTCAATCTTCCCTCACGTGCACACAACGATAGACAACTGATAAAATATTTAGGGTGCAGCAGGAAAAAGATGGGTTTTAAGAGAGGTTTTGAATGAGGAGACTGAGTTGGAGTGTCGGAGAGGAGAAGGCAGAGAATTCCAAAGAGATGGTGCTTGACAAGAAAAAGAACGTTGGCCAGCAGATTTGAGACGGATGGAGGGAAGGGAAAGGAGACGAGAATCAGAAGACGAACGTTAGTTGGCGAGCTGGGACATAGAGATGAAGAAGATCAGAGAGATACAGGGGAGCTTGATCATTCAGTGACTTGAAGACGAGGAGGAGAATTTTGTAGTCAATACGTGATTGAACTGGGAAGAACGAAGAACCGGAGTGATATGATCGTACCTAGGGGAGCGAGAAATGAGACGAGCAGCATTATTCTGGACCCGTTGGAGCTTAGAGATGAGAGTTGATGGACAGCCAGCAAGAAGTGAGTTACAGTAGTCAAGGCGAGACAGAGCAAAAGCACATACTAGAGTCTTCAGGGCATCTTGAGAGAGGAAACGGCGGATTGAACTAATTCTTCGAAGTTCTAGATAGCAAGACTTGCAAACATTGGAAACATGCTGTTTGAAAGAAAGGGTTTGGTCCAAAGTAACACCTAGATTGCGGACGGATGCCGATAGCTTGATCTCAGTGCCATCAATGTCGACAGAACCTGGGAGAACCTGAGTTTTAATTGTGTGGTTAGAGGCTACAAGAATCATCTCTGTCTTTTCAGCATTTAGTTGCAGTTTGTTGTAAAACATCCATGTTTTAACAGCAGAGATGCACAACTTAGAAGAAGAAATCATTTGATCTAACTGACTCAGGTGGGCAGAAATGTACATTTGATTGTCATCAGAAAAGCTATGATGTAGAATAGAATGCTGGTTGATGATGGCGGAGAGAGGTTGGGTATAAAGAACAAAAAGGATAGGGCCTAAGACTGAACCTTGGGGCACACCGAGCTGAAGACCTTTTGGAAAAGATGAAGAACCGTCTGTGTGCGATCAGAGAGGTAGGAAGAAAACCAGGAAAGAACAGCCCCAGATAGACCAATGGAGGTGTGAAATCTAGAAATGAGGATAGAGTGGTCGATAGTATCAAACGGCCCTTGTCCTACGAAATCAAGCCGTCAAAAAGGCGATTCCTCCTTGGCGGAGGTGCTGGAAGTCAAATTCTTTCACCCAAAGAGAAGGCGTGTGCCGTCTCTTTTCGAATGGCTGTCTGCGTTTAGACCAAATTGTTTGCACGGACTTTTCGCAATACAAGCCTTTTTTCTGTTCTTTTTTACATTTTATACAGTTTATCTAAAGGAGTTTCGCTCACAACAAAGGAAATAGCTCCTCTTTTTTTTACTGCACTACAAAAAAAAAGAAAACGCTTCAACCACAAAGAGTGACCTCCACCCACCCCATCCAAAATGGCTACTCTCTCCGGGTATCTCCACCAAGGAGGAATCGCCTTTTTGACGGTTTGATTTATGTGAAACCAGAGCAAAGTGAGTGTTGCATTCTCTGTAAAGGGTGTTTTCCTGGTGATCTGAACGTGTTTCTTACAAAAACTCATCCGTCAGGGTGCCCCTTTAAGGTTAAGTACACGCAAACATTTCTCAATCTTCACCCATTGCAACACAGTAACATTTAAGTCATATTATGATTGGCATATCACTTTGTTGCCATGAGGAAAGAGAGAAAATTGTTCACATGTATTGAGACATGTGCATGCATTTGTGTTTGTTGTGCTGACACTAGTAACAGTGACACACACACACACACACACACACAGACAGAAGGGCCGTTTTCGTAACTAGAAGGGCCGTTTTCATCCTGAGTACCAGGGCCGTTTTCGTAACTAGTAGGGCCGTTTTCGTAGGGACCGTTTTCGTCAGGGGCCGTTTTCACCAGTCACCCACCGTGTCTTCTTCGAGTCGATCGATTATTTGACGTTTATTTCCTTGTGAGACTTGTAATACAAGTTGTATCGTGGCCAGTGTTTTGTTATTTTGTGACTACTGCCTAGTACTGGAAATGGTAGAAATAGAAAACTTTTGTTTTGGTGAAAACTAATAAAATCATCAAACTTCAACACTTCCTGTTCCAAGATTAAAGATGGCCGACAACGTGGTAAGTCCAATATCATTATCTGTTTCTGTTTCTGCATACTAGCCGAAAGGGCCTTTTTTGTGGCAATTTATCGAGGAAAAACTAGGGGAGAGCACCTATCAATCATAATTCATATCATACTCATAGCCTATCATGTCATATACAGCAATTTAGGCTTACAGTACAACCTTTAGTCTGATTCGTAAGATCTCATTTTCGTCTTGTATAAATTTATAATTATAGGGTACGTAACGCTACTGTTTTGAGTTAACTAAGTTTTGAGTTTACTTTGTATTCTAATTGGTTCTTCTTCGCATTGACATCCTCCGTCAGCTTGTTCTTCTTTCTTTGAACAACTACCATCCTTTTTATGGTTCTGTAGTACTAGTAGTAGTACTAGTACAAGTTTACTAAGTAAAGGGGGACTTCTATCACTAGTATCAGGCAGAAAGACTGCAGGCAAAAATGTAGCCGCCCGGATGGTCCGCCTCGATGTAAGGGGAGGAGGGGGGCGGGGCAGGAGAAGTGATGCAAAGAGGTGGGTCAGGGGTTGGAAAGGGTAGGGGAGGTTGTGGAGAGAGGGAGGAATTGGGGAAATGGGTGGGAATGGGTCCTTGGACCGTGCCTGTTCCTGGCATACATCAATGACCTGCCAGACAAAGTGACATCACCAACCCGTCTCTTTGCTGAAGACACTGCAGTGTATAGAGTGGTAGCAGCGCCTCAGGACCATGATCAGCTACAGCATGACCTCCATCAGCTTGCTGAGTGGGAGAAGAGCTGGGACATGGCATTTCATCCTGACAAATGCACCACCTTACCTGTTACCAGAAGAAGACAGACGCAAGAAAGCAGGTACACGCTCCATGGCCACTTGCTCGAAACGGTGGACTCCGCAAAATACCTGGGAGTTACCATCTGTAGAGATCTGAGCTGGAAAAAACATATCCAGCACGTCTGCTCAAAGGCCAACAAGACTCGGGTTTTTTAGAAGAAGCCTCAAGATCAGTTCCCAGACCATCAGGGAAAGAGCCTACAAGGCATTTGTGCGTCCCATACTGGAATACGCCTCCACAGTGTGGGACCCTCACCAACAGCAAGACAACGACAAAATCGAAGCGGTCCAGAGGAGAGCTGCAAGATTTGCCCTGCGCCGCTTCAGGAATACGTCAAGTGTGACCTCCATGATAGAGCAGCTGAAGTGGCCCACCCTGCAAGAACGAAGGGAAACAGCAAGACTAGCCATGCTCTACAAGATACAAAACAATCTGGTCACTATGAAGACTGTAACTGTAAGAGAGAAACTGGTCCCAGCACCACAGCGCCAACGTCGAGCACACCCCAAGCAGCTGGCCCAGACCTACTGCCGTACCCAATACAGGCAAGCAAGTTTCCTGCCACGTACCATCAAGGCATGGAACAACCTCCCAGAACAGGCTGTTGAGGCGAGGACCTTGGGCACTTTTGTGTCCTGGGTCTCCAAATCACAGTAACTACACTCCCTTCTCTCTTTTTCTTTATTTTCTTTAGTTCATTTTAGTTCATTTTCCTTTATTTTATTCTTCCCAATGACGCGGCATCACGTTGGGGCCCGATTAGCGGGACCTGGCTGGCTGGGTCATTCTCTCGCTTGGTGCGGCATCATGTTAGGGACCGATCAGCGGGACCTGGCTGGCTGGGCCAAGCTTTCATATTTCTTCTTTTTCTCCTGTCCACTTTCTTCTTCTTGATAGTTTGTTGTCTTGCGCATTCCCGTAGATCCTCCCAAATACAGCGACATGATAGTCAGCAGTGACTGCGGTTGCTATAGTGAAAAGAAGAAGAAGAAGAGAACTGGGGGGGGGGGGGGGGGGGGGGGGAGGGCGTTGCTTATTTAATCCTTCCACTGAGGCTGATACAGACAAGACAGGGATTTCCGGTATGATCATCTAAAAATACATACTGTGGGAAAGGAACAGCTGCCCAGATGATCAGCTCAAGGGGTGCGGGGGCAGTAGGTGTAGGGTTGTTTTTGAGGGTTGTAGAGAGGGGCGAGGGGGGGTGGGGGGGGAGCTGGAGCTCAGGGAATGGGAGCTCAGGGGCATGGGAGGGGGGGGGGGGGGGGGGAGGGGTCCAGATCTGGGTTTTGAAGACCAAGGCTGTTCCATTCACACACAGCTCTTGGAAAGAAAGAGAACGAGAAAGGGGGAGGTGTGGAGGTGTGTGTGTGTTTTGGGCGGGGGGGGGGGTGTGACATTGAGAGGGATTGGAAGAGAGAGAGAGAGTTCTTAGATAAAGATAATTAACTTTGTATTTTTACGATAAATGTAACTAAGCTTTTAATGGCTGAGGAGTGAGAATAAGTAAAGCAGACATGCCAATTCTTTTTACTTACAGCTAAGTTGCATGAGTTGTATTAATTTTCTGCTCTTAGACTTAGAGAGATCGAGTTTGCTCATTCTCGTAGAGGGTATTGAAAATATCAGATAGTATTTTCACATTTTCCAATAATTTGCTGTGTTGAATATCAGAAGGCAAGCCATTCCTCTGATCACCTTTTCAAACTACTTTTGAAATTCAAGTTGTAACTTATATTTTTCAATTCCTTTTTTGTATTAATAATTTTAATTTGATTTCTCAAATTGTGCAGATCTCCCAAATGTGGAAAAATGAGAATGCGGAATTGGTAACAAAGGCTCACTTCAGCAAAGTGGCCAAACAAAAGGAGGAGGAGCTGGATGCAGACGCCATCAAAGAGCATCTGTCAAAAGTGGTGCGTTATTTGCACTTGTCATTTGATGAAAGGTTGCCTACCTAACATTGTCCCTGAATTAACAACAGAATAGTCAGAGGATCTGCTAATTTCAGAGGACCAAGAATTTCTGACAGAGGAACGGCTTCTCTTGTCAGAGGTTTTGCCTATTTATTCAGTGTTATCTTTTCTGTTAAATAGCATTTTAAAGTGATTTCTCACTATATCAAGCCTTTTTGGTGATGTTGGGAACTCATTTCAGTGTTGTCCCTCTTCAGTCTAGGGCCTTGATGGCCCTTTTACTGCAGTTTTCAGAGGATTGGACTTTAGACTATTCTGATGCCTGCTGTTGGCTTTTTGTTATACACCTAATAAGTACAAGTCTTTTATAATAATCTCTGCCAGACTAAAATCAAATGTGTGGGTTTTTTTTTAATATAATTACAGTGTTTCTGTGTTGTTGTTTCTTCTTACTAGCCATGTGTTTTGTAAAGTGTCACATTTCCCCCCAAATTTTATCATTCATTTTCAGAAGACAGAAATATTTGTACAATATATGAACAAAAACAAATTATAGTTGCAGAATAACCTCACCACTAAGTGTCATAAACATTCATGCTTCTGTTTGTGCAAGTCTAAGATTCACAGATATTAAAATGCAGTTTTTTTAGTACATTTAATAATACATTGTGTGCTCTCTCATTTTGGTGGCGGCCCATTAAAAAAAAGTGGTGGCGTCAAGGAATCTACATAACAAATGTTGCAGGATAATTTATGTGGGCAGCCTTATCTCAAACAGATAGAGTATGCAGATTTATATAATTTCCACTTGTAGAAATGTAATCGCTTTAATTCTAATTGGAAAAATCAGACTTACAAAATGATAAAAGCAACACTGACCAACTTTGAATGCTCATGGATTGAGGGTTCAGTCTAAGATGCATGTAATGTTGTTGTGGTGTAGAGTGGCACAGTGGTAACGCGTTCGCCTCGTGTCAACTAAACCCGAGTTCGAATCTGGGTACAGGGGATTTTTCCTCTCATTCTGCACTAGGCCTTAACGGTCTGAACGTGGAGTCTTTCAGATGAGACGATAAACCGAGGTCCCCTGTGTGCCCATGCACTTAGCACACGTTAAACCCAGTGGCAACGAAAAAGTTGTCATTTGGTCAAAATTTAACACACACACACACACACACACACACACACCCCCCCCCCCCCCATCAGTGACAAAAATCGCATGCAAAAAAAAAGAAGAAAAAAATTGTGTGGCGCGCCTCTGGCTGCGACTCGCTCCCCAGGTGGGAGCAACTTGAATTTCACAGAGACGCCTCTGTGACTATAAATTACCTAATAATACCTAATAATATTCTTTTTTACTAATGTTAAAAAACAAGGTTTTTAAAAAAAAGTTATGTAGCACTAGCAGTATATTTATTCATATCAAACAAATTATATTTTTCAAATGTATATCTGATCATTTTTTAAAGTGTGATTAACTAATGAACATTCGAAATCATGTTCTTGTAAGTTTAACACAGAACATGTGTGTCATCTTTTATTTTAATTTTCACCCAATTTTGTGAAAATATGTTTTTTTCTAAGTCATCAACAAAAATGAAATCTGTGCTCACTAATTGATTGAGAAGATTCACATATGTTAACTGATATGATACCCAGGTTAAAGACAAACAGTGCTGTAAACACACAAACATTTTCTTTTTTAATCAGAATGGGAAAAATATTGTATTTTGTATCAGATGGATGACCTGATGAGGAAGACTGGTGGCCGGTGGAAGATGGCTGCAGTTGTGGTGGATCCTGATAGCCATGTGAGTATAGATCTCCCTTATTACTTAATTTTAGGGTTGTCATAATGCCCATGGTAAAAATTGATGTTGTCAAATGTTAGGATACCACATTTTCTGGAGGCACTTCCTTTTATTTTATTTGTTGAAGCTGTAGATGTGGATGACTTATTTGAATGCAGTTTCCAAATAACATCATGCCCATTCAAGTCTGCATAAATTGGTATTAACCATTGCAAAATCTGTTCAATGTGCATGTCATGCCTAACTCACAGAATTGCCCAGTCTGTAGACTTAATGCTTAGTTTGTGAAATAGGTACTGGGACTGCCTGACTTAGTGACTAATAAACTGTTTTTTTAATTTTGCCTAATCTACAGACCAGGCAGCCTAACTTATAAAATAGGCAGCCTAGTCTGTGAGTTAGACAGAGTTCCTTATTTTTATCTCCAAAATGACTCCTCTTCAATTTAACACTTAGACTTGATTAGCAATGTTATGGAGAGAAGTTATTGACTTTATAAAGTCATTTGTCTGTTACTGTGGAAAAACGTTATAACCCAATAGTAAAGCTACCATCCAAACTTGAATAAATGCAAGGGTCACATGCACTGGGAAGCATTGAAACTGAAAGTAGGCCTAATGCTTCATGACTCTCTCTCTCTCTCTCTCTCTCTCTCTCTCTCTCTCTCTCTCTCTCTCTCTCTCTCTCTCTCTCTCTCTCTCTCTCTCTCTCTCTCTCTTTTCTGATCTACCCCCCCATCCCTCTCCTTTCTGTTTCTCTCTGTCTTTCTGTGTGTGTGATTCTCATAGTCACATTTTCTCAGTCCATCACTGTCTCAGTCTAGTGTATATCTGATAGTCACAATAATATATATTTCATTATAACATTTACAATGCATTCATACTGTATAGTCTAACCCCCCCCCCCCCCCCCCCCCCCCAGAGAAAGAGCCAGGGGGAGGGGATCTACACACACACACACACACATATATATATATACTAGCGCAACGCCCCGTACCGGTAACGCCTAGTACCGGTAACGCCTTGTACAGGTAACGCCAAGTACCAGTACCGCTGAGTAGTGGTTTCGCCAGGTCTGCAAAATATTATATTTTGTACTGTTGTGGCTGAAAATACAATTTTTTGACCCCTACTACTTTCAAGGCCTACCGATCTCCATGACCTTGACCTTGACCTTGATCGGTATGCAATCATCAGAACAACCATAAGCCAAAGTACCTACATGCCAAGTTTGAAGTCCCTAAGACCAACGGTGTGGACGTTATAGCCCCTTAAAGATTTTCGGTTTTCAAGGTCATACGCCAAGGTGAAGGTCATGACGGCGATAATTTATGCGCGGATGCCTTCTCTCATGGTGACACGCCACCACACAAAACTGGAAACGATTCGGTAAAGCAGTTCGGGAGATATGCGTGGGACAGTAAAACCCAATCATTAGACCCCTACCACTTTCAAGGCATACCGATCTCCCTGACCTTGACCTTCATTCATGGTATGCCATCATCAGAACGGCCATAAGCGAAAGTACATCCATGCCAAGTTTCAAGACTCTAGGACCTGCGGTGTGGAAGTTATGGCCCCTTAACGATTTTCGGTTTTCAAGGTCATACACCAACGTCAAGGTCAGCACAGATGCCTTCCTCTCATGGGGACACACCACCACACAAAAATTTGAAGCGATTCGGTCAAGCGGTTCGGGAGATCCTTGGGACAGACATAAAAGAAAAAACAAACAAAAAAAAAAAGGAAACAAACCCGAACAGCTCGGATTTACTAACCGCAAGTGCGTGTGGAGCTGCGTGTGGTCCCCCCCCCCCCCTCCCCACGACCCCTTGGCGGAGGTTTCCGAAAAGTAAGGACGGCATGACCTTCCGAGGGTGCCAAGGATGCTTGATACCAAATTTGGTGTCGATCTGTTGAGAACTGTGGCCCCCTCCAGCCCACCCCCTTCAACACCCCCCCCCCCAACACACACACGACCATCCCCCCCTCCCCCCTCCAGACCCCCCCTCCCCCAAGCCCCCCCCCCCCCATCCCTTCAACCCCCCCCCCATCCCCCTCCCATCCCCCCCCCCCCCCCCCCCCACGCTCACAGCTCACAGCACTTGCCGTTAGTAAATCCGAGCTGCGTGTGGTCCCCCCCCCCCCTCCCCACGACCCCTTGGCGGAGGTTTCCAAAAAGTAAGGACACAAACACACACACTCACACACAGCAATAATATGTAACTTCATCTTTAGTTTCATTATTGATTAATTGTGTTTTGACCCTTTTAATGATGTGTTATATATTTAATTATTATGGTCATGTTTTATGATTATAAGGAGTGTATTCACACTGCGCCGCATTACTACTGATAAACCCTCAAAATTACTGAAAATTGAACATTTTAGACCAAAAAATACTGATACATGTATATTTTTGGGGGTAGGCAGCTCTGCATGCAGTAGTATACTGCAGCAGTCCTAATGTGATGTTTGTAAGGCAAGAATCTGATAAAACACTACTGTCTATCAGTACATGACATGAAGTTGGTGAAATCCTTCTTTCTTCACTATTTCCTTATACATGGGTGCTCCTGCCTTCCGGATGTCCGGAAATGCCGGCTTTTTTTATTGCCTGGAGCCGGCATGTTTATGATAATTTGAGAAGCAAGGAATTTTTCATAAGCGTTTTATTGGATGTTGAATTTGCGGAGTGCAACCACTCGAACAACCGGAAGCTACCCCGTATCAAAGTAAACATGGAAAGGAGAACAATGCTTCATCTGACGGTCTAAGAAACTGATTCTTTGTGGGTTATTGAGGTTGAGAGGGCGTCAGAAACAAGTAACAGTGATTAAATGAAAAGGGTAGTGATGTTTCAGAGTGGAGCGACACTGCTACTACCACCTCTACTACTACTATGCTAACAGTGCTGAAAGTGGGACTAGTAAGACTTAAAAGTAGGAGTGGTACCAGCACCATGGCATTGTAGTGAACTATTCCTGTTGAACACTTGTAACTAGTACACGTTACTAGTCACTCGGATAAGTACTAAATGTGAAAACCATCAAACATCAGGTAAGAGTAATGATAAAAACCCAAGGCAGCACACCAAATTGAGCTACCCCCCCCCCCACACACACACACACACACAACACTGACACACACACACACTCTCTCTCTCTCTCTCTCTCTCTCTCTCTCTCTCTCTCTCTCTCTCTCTCTCTGTCTCTCTCTCTCTCTCTCTGTCTGTCTCTGTCTGCTTGCAGAAGACACATATCAAAAGATTCAAATATGTTCACAATATCCCTATCGCTTGTATAAGTCAGTCACACACACACACACACACACACACACACACACACACACACACACACACACACACACACACATACACACACACACACACACACACACACATACACACACACACACACACACACACACACATACATACATACTATTACTATACCAACAATGCATTCTCAGTGATACACTCAAGATCACTACAGTCTACACCAAAAATGCTTTGTCCTCTTTCTGTAGTTTATTATTCTGGACAATGACCCAGACAGACAGGGTCAAAAGTTCAATTTCACATTATGAGCTGTCTAACGTAGCACTAGCAGGTTCCCATTTTGACCTTGATAACTGGTGTAATAAGGGGGGGGGGGGGGGGGGGGGGGTAGAAGAGCAGGAAAGGCAAGTGCTACATTGTTAAACAAAATTAATGTGATACTGCATTTAAGGAAACAAGACAGTTACTTGTTGTTTTGGGTGGGTTTTTTGTGTGTGACTTACCATAGTACTAGTATATGACTTGCCGTAGTATTAGTATATGACTTGCCGTAGTACTAGTATATGACTTACTATAGTACTAGTATGACTTACCATAGATTTTTTTATGCAGTCACATTTTTTTACAATTTGTCTGTCATACAAGGGAGTGTGAAGGTGCCCAGATTGACAACTGTCCTAGTGGGACTGGACCTCAACCCCCTGAACACGTTCTCCATCACTGGCCTGCCCATGATGCTCTACGACGCCAGACCTGGCCAGGGGGAGTGGAGCTACAGGTGCAGCTCTGGGACAGTCATGACCTGGCCAGGGGGAGTGGAGCTACTGGTGCAGCTCTGGGACAGTCGCCATGACCTGGCCAGGGGGAGTGGAGCTACAGGTGCAGCTCTGGGACAGTCATGACCTGGCCAGGGGGAGTGGAGCTACTGGTGCAGCTCTGGGACAGTCGACATGACCTGGCCAGGGGGAGTGGGGCTACTGGTGCAGCTCTGGGACAGTCGCCATGACCTGGCCAGGGGGAGTGGAGCTACTGGTGCAGCTCTGGGGCAGTCGCCATGACCTGGCCAGGGGGAGTGGAGCTACTGGTGCAGCTCTGGGACAGTCACCATGACCTGGCCAGGGGGAGTGGGAGCTACTGGTGCAGCTCTGGGACAGTCGCCATGACCTGGCCAGGGGGAGTGGAGTACTGGTGCAGCTCTGGGACAGTCTGACCTGGCCAGGGGGAGTGGAGCTACTGGTGCAGCTCTGGGGCAGTCGCCATGACCTGGCCAGGGGGAGTGGAGCTACTGGTGCAGCTCTGGGACAGTCGCCATGACCTGGCCAGGGGGAGTGGAGCTACTGGTGCAGCTCTGGGACAGTCGCCATGACCTGGCCATGACCTGGCCAGGGGGAGTGGAGCTACTGGTGCAGCTCTGGGACAGTCGCCATGACCTGGAGAAGACTACAAACTTCATTGAGCTGACTGGTCTGAAGGTCTGATGAAGAAAATGAAGATTGTCAGCACGGCGGGTTGATATGTTGCTTGTTGCCTGCCTCAAGGAGGTTATCAAGTCAAGTGTGTGTGTGTGTAGGAGAGTGTCAGTGATGGTGGAGGTGAGAAGATGGATGGGTTGTGGGTGAGTTGGTGGATAGAGGTGTGCATGTATGGGACAGGAGGGGTGGGTCATTGTTCAGAAATTGATGTCATAGCTCTTGTGATTTATAGCATAGGGCTATTTTATTTTCCTCATACACTAGGCTTCTGGGTCATGCATTGCCCCCAATATGTGGATTTTGGATTTCAATGTTCCATAAAGTCTCACTGTGGCTGTTTGGAGCGCAACCCTTATTAGTAGTGCACATTATATTTGTTAACAAAAGCAAAATTATAGTCAAGCACGCTAAACATGTCTCGAAAAATGAAATTTATACATCCTCTTGGACTGCTTACAGCCCATATGGGACATTAGTTCTATGCTTTTGGGTGATGGGACCGGGGGTTGGGGGGAGGGGGGGCAATAGAAATAAGCATCTAGCCAAAGGCTAAGGGGGTATAGATATATTTATTTTGAAGAAATGTAATAAAAAGCTAGCAATAGAGCTTTGTACTTGAGCGTTACAACTGTCATCCATGATCCATGCCTAATACAGTAATAGTGATCGTCCATTGTTAAAAACTTGCCTCCTCCGGATTAAAAGGCCACAGAGTTAAAAAATATCTCTGGTGACTGTTGGGTTAAAATAGTAGAATCAATTTGGTTTAGTGTGTACTGTGAGGCTTGGGTAATACCTGTTTTTATAAGAAATGACCTATTTTTGATGATGCGAGGCGTTCCGCGAAAGATATCAGGGAGGACCAATCCCGTGGTCCTTTTTTAAGTACTGACAGAGCGCTAAAAGGTGTTTTTTCTAATAGAAATGATTTATGTAGGATATCAAAATGTTTTTGGTGTTCTTGACATATAAATATGTGTTCTACTTCTAGACTAAGTTATTCTCTGCAATTACAGATAATTTCATTGTGTTTCCAGTAGTATGATGCCATTGATGGGGATCGTAATTGAAATATTAATGAGGATAGATGGTGTGGGACCCATAGGAAGGGCCCCCCCTTCCTAACTATTTCATGGTTCCATGAGTGGGCCTGTGCGTATTCTTTAAGTTCAGTGGCCCATTCTTGTTTAGCCGTTTTCTTAAAGTTGTCCGTTGGCTGCACGTTTGGCTGCCCAATCGGCTCTATCATTTCCTGATATTCCACTATGGGACGGAATCCATGCTATCGCAGCCTCAGTGTCTTTTAGTTTATTTTGATGTACTGTGTGTAAAATTTCCTGAGTACTTAATTTCTTGACGGATATTGTCTTTGTTTCTTAAAGCTTGTATCGAAGAGAGTGAATCAGTTCAAATATAAATGAGCAGGCCTGCAGAATGGCCCAGAGTTCTGCACTGAAGATTGAAATGTCTTTATTAAGTTGAAAGATTTTTGTAATTTTTTATGATGGTATATGGAATGCACAGCCTATCTTTTGGTTTGTAAGTTAAGAGCAGTCAGTGTATATTAGCAGATCTATGTTGTAGGCCATGTATTTTTTCTTTGGCACGTGCGGCTAGAATATGCGGAGCTTGGGATATAGATAGAAAGCCTTGCAAGTTGGTATCGTACACAGCCTCTTCCAATTCCCATTGGGGGTATCACCAAGGCGGACATTTTGTTATTTCGTTTAATGAAATGTCAGACAAGGAAAATAGTGATGTCGTGTGTTCAACGATGTCTACAGTTTTATGAAAAATTCTAGGTTTCTTTTTGTTTTTATCGATTCCCATTGTCTTTCCCAGTTGGAAGTGTTAAATATATTGAACAATTGTTCGTCGAGTAAATATTGGTAGCAGTTACAGTGGTCAAAAGATTTGCACATCTTAGTTTAAGGTAAACATGTCAAATGTTAAGGCCATATTTAAACCTACTGTAGTATTTTGGTGATATGCAAACACATTAAGTCATAATTGGAATGATTTCTTTGTTTATGTAATGTTGTTGTTTTATCCTGGCTTAAAGACTCCATAGATCACCCCAACAGCCAAAGCAGTTGAACACTATGGTACAAATGCACCAGCTAGGGATGAGAACATTACGTGTGTGACCGTTTTTGATTACCCCGCCACGTACGTGAGCAGCCACACTCTGAAGGACTTCAGAATGTTGAAAATCATTGTTGTTACAAAGCTTGCAATGGCACAAACCACTGGCATAAGTTTGGGCAAGTGTGTTCTTGGTTGTAGGCTGTATTTACGGGAAAGTTTGTGTTAATTTATTTTCAGTAAAGTATTGATGTACTTGTAAAACAAAACCTTCTTTGCTTTGTTGCATTAATTAACATCTTTATATTTGCATTCATGCTTGAGTATATGTGGATAAAAAAGTTATAAACTCTCTCTCTCTCTCTCTCTCTCTCTCTCTCTCTCTCTCTCTCTCTCTCTCTCTCTCTCTCTCTCTCTCTCTCTCTCTCTCTCTCTCTCTCTCTCTCTCTCTCTCTCTCTCTCTCTCTCTCTCTCTCTCTCTCTCTCTCTCTCTCTCTCTCTCTCTCTCTCTCTCTCTCTCTCTCTCTCTCTCACTCTCTCTCTCTCTCTCTCTCTCTCTCTCTCTCTCTCTCTCTCTCTCTCTCTCTCTCTCTCTCTCTCTCTCTCTCTCTCTCTCTCTCTCTCTCTCTCTCCTCTCTCTCTCTCTCTCTCTCTCTCTCTCTCTCTCTACTCTCTCTCTCTCTCTCTCTCTCTCTCTCTCTCTCTCTCTCTCTCTCTCTCTCTCTCTCTCTCTCTCTCTCTCTCTCTCTCTCTCTCTCTCTCTCTCTCTCTCTCTCTCTCTCTCTCTCTCTCTAACAACATGATAAATGGTTCTATTTTGGAGCTTAACTGTGTTACATCTGTTGATGTAGCATGACAAGTGTGCATTGCATAGGTCAGATTGTGCTAGATGCCTGGATTATAGTGCCCCATACCTTAATTTACATGTCATTGTAATTAGTTCCATGAATTTGCAGTAAGTGAGCAACATTTTTGTGGTATTATGTTTGAATTGCAGCTTTAGATTTATCAGATTTATGTCAAAAGGAAAATAAGATTGGGGAACAATATGTTTTTTGTTTTTTATTTATTAGATTTGTTTAATAATGAATATATAAATTAAGAACACAATATTCTTTCACAACATGATCTCTATGTCAAATAAAGAGAACTGTTATTTATGGATATGGATCGTTTCCATGATGAAGTTTCAATAAATTTGTGACTTGTTTGTAATCATCTTTTGTTCTTATAAATTGTGGAACATGCATATGTGTATGTATCATGCTTTTAATTCTATTATCTCTTCCATCTGTCACTGTTCAATTGTGCCTGTCACCCTTGCTGTGCTGTGCTCTCTCTCTCTCTCTCTCTCTCTCTCTCTCTCTCTCTCTCTCTCTCTCTCTCTCTCTCTCTCTCATGTGAATCTCTCATCATTTTACATTGCATTGTCTTACAGTAAGAAGATAATTATATTCTTAATCTTTGCCTCTCACACGTTCCTGTAAGAAACACACAAAAAAACAAGCGCGGATTCGCAATCGTTTGTGGCACGCGACTATTTCAACTACAAACAAGGGCATACACTGAGTCGCCTCCCCTGGCTTTTCAATATGTGGACAATTTTGGACCGACCGACAGACCGACAAAGTGAGTTATAGGTTTGTGGCTTGAGCCACAAACAATAAAGGGCACTGACCAGTACATTACAAACAATTACAATTCAAGTAGATAGCAGCAGTGCTTTGGCTTCTGTGGTGGATTGCTCTCATCTGACTTAAAATTGTGTTTCCCAATCCCTCTGGTACTTTTCACTTAATATACCAATTTTCATTGAAGCTCTTAGTCTTACTACACTGTCCAGAAAAAAGAAAAATGAAAACTTGAATAAAATCAAACTTCATGCACGGAACAAAGTGTAGAAGAAACATAGTACGTGCCATGCATGTGGCATTAACATGGTACTCGGTCACAAATCAGATGTTCACAATGCATCTCTTAGAGAGCATTCCCAGGCCAAAAGGCCATAGTTGGTAAAGTATGCATGTGTCCGTGTTCAGTTTTCACTGGTCTCCCCGCTGCGTACAGCCAACACATTTTGATTTCGGAAGAGCTCAAAGGATAAGTTATTTGGAAGATTTTTTTTTTTAAGGCAAGAGAATGTGCCAATAAGTCTGAAAGATAGTAGACGACAGTAAGCAACAACAAAAAGGCAGAGTCAAAGAGAGTGGTAAATTAGACGAAGTTACAAGCACAGGACTTTCAGGTTGGGGAACAATCTGTACGAAAGAACCCTGGTATACTACTAGGGTCTGGAGTGAGTTGACCCAATAACAAAGGTGTTGTGGAGTGGAGACATGTCCCCCTCTCCTGTTCATCTATTCAGTAAAGGAGTCAGTTCTTTGGTTTATAAAATGTTCTTTGCCACCCCCCTTTCCATCCCAATCCTTCACTGTATTCCTTTGGTGACGCTGTTTTAGGGACACATAGGATTACCAGGGTGCATGGCCAATCAACGGTTGGAAAGCAGAAAGAAAGAAAGGTCAAAATGTTCTTTGCCACCCCCCTTTCCATCCCAATCCTTCACTGTATTCCTTTGGTGACGCTGTTTTAGGGTTTGAAAGTAGAAAGAAAGAAAGGTTTTAAACATGTACCAGGGTGCATGGCCAATCAACGGTTGGAAAGCAGAAAGAAAGAAAGGTCAAAATGTTCTTTGCCACCCCCCTTTCCATCCCAATCCTTCACTGTATTCCTTTGGTGACGCTGTTTTAGGGTTTGAAAGTAGAAAGAAAGAAAGGTCAAAATGTACGGATTAGTGGAAATTCGGACACATGCGCAAATCTTTTCTCTTCTTTCTTTTACTTATTTACGAGATTGCGCACGGGTTTCCGCACATCTCCGCATGTATGTGTACACGGCTTTAATGTGAAGGCAAAACAGCATACACACAACAACTGTTGCTGAACGGCAGACTTGCTATCAACCGCTTTATCTCACCTGCAGTTCTTGACAGATTGTATCCATCCCCACCCCACATGACCCGTATGCATCAACTAATGTACTACAATACACTATTTTTGAAGCAACAATTCTATAATGTCCAGCCAAAGACATCAAGGAACCCTTTTAGACCCAAGTTGTCAGCACATCGGTTTCTCTACAAACCTCTTCTATTTTAGGTAGTACTATTACACAACACAAGAAAAAGGAAACGATTCTGTGCAGCACTTCACAATATTATCATATATTTGAGACACACAACAGACGGAATATATTTGTAATCCTGCCCTGTTGGACAACCAAAACACATAAAAAATGTTTTTAAAAAATAACAAGCAACCACCCTGGGCAACATGGCTCCTAATTCTGCTAAACCACATATGTGTTACTGAAATACATAAACGCTTAGAGCTTAAATATTAAGCACTATACATTTTCTTAATAAAAAACATAATTGTTAGAAATTGTCCCTTTACAATTTGTTAGATCTGTTCATGACTGTGTGGTGATTTGTTGTTTGGTTGGTTTCGTGCATGCACCAGTCAAACTGGACACTATGACTTCTACATAGGAGAGAGGATGACAGCAATTTGGAGGCTGGTCGGGAATCGTGAACAGGCAGGAATCATAAAGACATCTCGTCAAGGGAATGACAGCAGCAAAAGTAAGGTGTGGGCATCTTGTAATGCTTATAGTATGATTGGCGTAGTCCTACCTCCTCGCTAGCAGTAGCAGGGGCTTCATTTTGAAAGGAGAGTTCCAAAAAGAACCCCAAATGGCCTTCATCAACTTATCAAAGCCGGGTTTTGTTGAATCAGTCATGGGTAAGGATGCACTTTAGCCACCCCTTCATGTTTTGGCAGTTAGGATCCACCTTTGGCTTATATGACAAATTCTCAAGTCTCAGTATGAGGCACACGAAACATTTGTTTATTGAGGGAAAATAATAAGCACACAATGGGCTTGATAGATAGATAGATAGAGAGAGAGAGAGAGAGAGAGAGAGAGAGAGAGAGAAATGCGAATGATTTATTCAAATATTCCAAGGCCCCTTATGAAGGGGTAGTGAACAAACACAGATCAACAGCCATAATAAGCTTAGCAATCCATCAAATATGCCTAATACAAAAAGGAATACAAATCACCATCAATAATCTAGTGATACATGATACTAGTGTCGCTACATATAACAATTGCTTCAGTCAGATGGCAATTAATATCCAGTAAGAACATGACAGAAGAAGGACTATGAAATAAGAGAGAGGGAGAGAGAGAGAGAGAGATTTTGCTTGTCGCTTATTGCCGACAATAACCTAAAAAAAGCAAAAGAAGAAACCGTTATTCTAGAAATCAGAGATGTTTCAATGAATTTGGGCGCATGATTTCTTTTGATAAGGAGTTAGGCTAGTTGGTCCAAGTGACATCTCCGTGTTATTGGCCAAAGCCTTTAGCACATGTGAGAGACTGCGGCACTAAGACTAAGAGCCACTGCAAAGTCCTCTAATTGTTGACGTGATGTCATATCTTCACAATTAAGCTACACAACATATCCATTACCGCAAAAAAACATCAGTTCAATTAATAAATGGTTATAGGACAGACAACGGGTTTTAGTGTGACTGGTTACGTGAATGCACTTGCTGCCATGCAAGCCCATTTTTTTTAATAATCTATCTATGATTTAGAAAAGAGGAAAATCATAATACTGAGGTGGTTACCCTCCACCCCCACCCCCTTGGCGCCAAAGCTGTCGTTTGTTTTCTGTGACGGAATCTGTTAGCTCCACGTGTTGTAGAGCTGAAGAAAGGCTAAAATGTCATTAATACATGAAATTAAGAGAATACTATGGACCACGTCTGTTATTTTGTTTTCATGATAGTCGCAGTGTTTGGGAAAGGCAATGGAGAACATGAAGGAGAAGGCTTATTTTCACTCCAACAATCTGGTTGAAGTTTTCAGTCCCAGCCATAACGCAAACAACAATTAATGACTTCATCTGGACAATATAATGAGGCGTGGATCCTAAAAAATGTAGGAGCATCTGCATACATGTGTTCCCCACACGAGTGTGTAGAAAGGCCCAGATACACGTCTGTGTGTTTATGCACGCGAGTTCTATGAGAGAGAGAGAGAGAGAGAGAGAGAGAGAGAGAGAGAGAATTCAGTTCAAGTTTATTCAGTTCAGGCCTAGGCCCCTCACTGAAGGGGTGTCAAGTAATACAAAGCATGTTGATATAAGAGAGAGAGAGAGAATGCGAATGCAAAAGTTTGTTCAGTTCAGGCCTAGGCCCCTCACTGAAGGGGTGTCAAGTAATACAAAGCATGTTGATATAAGAGAGAGAGAGAGAGAGAGAGAGAGAGAGAGAGATTCCGGAATCGCTTGCAGTGGGCCAACATATAGACTCTACAGGAAGCGACTAAGACTGAATTTATTAGTATACAGTCTAGGCCTATTTTTCACCAGTAGTTACTACAATACAAAAAACACATAAAATAATTATTCTATTGCCTCTGCGATAATATTTCCTTGTATATATAAGCTTACGCCAGCTCCAGTTTCTGACCCTCTTTCTCTCCAGATCCCTAGGTATAATTAAGCTTTCAACTCATGGTTGGCGAGGCTCTTTTGTCTCAGAAACGACCTCCTGGAACAAACTTCCTCTTTCCCTCCGTCAGCGACCAACACTCTCTGGTTTTAAATCTAATCCCAAAACCCACACGTTCCCCCGTCATTGAAGCTCCACTCTTTTTCTTCTCTCTCTTGCCTTTAGGTCTGTTTCCGCTGTTTTCTATTTATGGCATACGCGTGTGTTCGCTTTGTATTGCGTTTTTGTTTCAAATGCGTTATGAAAGCTAACATGTGTGTGGGTGCGCTTTGATTTGATTTTTATCAAGATTCAGTCAGTCAGTCATTCAGTTTGGCCTGTCGCCCCTCCCAGGGCAAAGGCCGCCAACAAGACCCCTACAGCTGTCTCTGTCCTGGGCCAGTCTCTCCAGCTGTCCCCTGGTGAGGCCCATCTTCTTGGCGTCAGGATTCCACCTGAGTGCTTGCTTTGTTGTGCTGGTGGCTGGCTTGCAGAGAGTGTGGCCAATCCATCTCCAGCGGTGCTGTTGGATCTCCACCCCTGCAGGCTGCTGTCGTGTTCGCTGCCACAGTTCCTCGTTGCTGATGGTGTCAGGCCAGCGCACTCAGAGGATTTTCCTCAGACAGTGTTGATGAAGGTCTGGATCTTCTTTGTAGTTGTTACCGTGGTCCTCCACGTCTCGGCCCCATACCGCAGAACGGACTTCACATTGGTATTGAAGAGCCTGATCTTGGTGTTGACCGACAGGTCTCTGAAAGCGCCGTATAAACATTGTATGTTGTTGTTGTAAAAACCCACTAAAGGCAAACAGCTAATAGGCTTATTATTATCATAAAAATGGTGAGGGTATCTATTATTTTAAAAGTCTTAGTCAAATGTATAAGTTTCGGTGGTGTGTTCTTCAAACTCAGTCGCGTATCACACACAGACAAGTGCACCAGAGTAGGCTTACCTGACCTACCACCTACACTTTTCCTCCATATCATATTGTGTGATATGTGTTGCAGACTTGAGGTTTGGCTGCTCCATCTAACATCTATTATTTTTATGTCATGTTGGCCTGTAGAATTGAATGGCCAACATGCAATGCCTTCACACTGAAAACGAGTTCAGCCCTGCCCTTCGCCAGGCCAGTAGTTGCCTCCTCTGGTATCTGGAAGTCATAGTCGGAGTCGACAAATGAGTGTAGATTGCAACACCGTTGACACTGCATCCTATAACCATACAACATAATAAGCGGTTCCTTAAAAATGTTGTGCACTGCATTTTTGGGAGACGCAGATCAAGAATATGAAACGATAGATAAGACTGAGGTGTACGACAAACGGGTTGCAGCCTGTTGGCACCACCTTTATAAGACATACAGAATTGTGATATTCTCTTCTTCTGCGCTTACAGATATGTTTAAGATGAAGATGATATTTTTGTTTTGTGTGTAAATGTGTATGCGAGTCATCCATCAAGAGCAAAGGCTAGTCAATGATGTGGTGATGTATGTGAATTAAGAGAAGTGTTCGTGCCTCGACCTCTGATTCTTATTTAAAATCCTTGTATTGATGAACATTTTATGGTTTGAATGTGTACGCCTGGTGTGGTAATCATGAATGTGTCTAACAATTAACACGGGTAGTAACATGTAAATGAACACAAACAGCCAAATGTTACCCGCAGTTTCTTCTAATTTGCATGTTACCACCCGTGTTAACTGTTGACGCATTCATGAATACAGCACCTGGTTCTTAGTCATTACAAGGGGTTAACGCCATCGGAGGATTCTGTTACTGGCTGTAATGGTCTTTTTCTGACAGTCTACACTGTGTTGTGCAGGTGATATTCCGCGTCCTGATTACCTGTGGAACGCTTTAAAGGCATCAAATATTATTTGTTTAATGAGTGTGCGTGTGTGTGTGTGTGTTAAGCGTTTGGGAGACTTCCCATATTTGAAGTAATTTAAAACATTCCCAATTTTTAATGTTCAGATTTTCTTTGAGCTTCATACTGATGGGTGCAACGAGTAGCTTGGCAGAGTTGAACAGTATGTAAGAGATTTCTGGTTTATATCTCATAATCCAGTGGAATGATAACTGGAGTCCTTCAACTGGGGTTTGAAACAACAATAGTTGAAGTCACACACACACACACACACTTCTGTCACATCATGTTATCTGGCACACTCAACACCCAAACATTTCATATGCACACTCAATTATGTGTTTTTATTTTTCATGATGCAAAACACAGCTTATCAATGATATCATTTCTCATCCACAGTAAAATAATGACTTCTGCTACAAACATCCTCAGTGGATGCATGAAAGAAAAAATAGAATAAAAAGGAAATTAGTTGTTTGGGTGTTGTTTCTTTCTTTACTTTTTTGGCAGGAACATTACTGTAATACAATTTTTATTCATTACTTGATTAGACACAACAGTGATAAACACTGTGCATACTGCACATATTGACATTGTTCTAAATGATCTATAGACTCTTGCAAATGAAGCCTCTCACTCTCAGTAAAATACACTATACTAGAATTCATACATCATAATCAGACTCACAGAGACAAATAATGTATTGATTTGATTACATGTGAATGATGACTCATATCATCAAAATCGCATCGCATTCAGATTCGATTCATATGTTAATAATAATAATGGGAATTTACGTAGCACTCTTTTTCACACGAGCTCAGTGCGCCTGACATTCATAACAAGAACATTAAAGGTAAACAAATAATAAATCACTAGAAAGTAAAATAAACATGATGCTTGCATGCAACATTCTCTTTCTTCCTCACACACACACACATGCATGCATGCAGACACACACATGAACGCACGCACACATGCATACACTCACAATTGTACCAGAGTAAAATAGTTACAATATGAAAATTTTAAGAAGAAACATAGACCACATTCACCTTCTCAATCAAGCTTAGAGTAAGATACAATACTGGAAATAAAATCATACTGCCATCGACATACCAGTTACATGACTATAGTAGACAAATTTTACAAAATCAAAGATATCCTTCTACCTTCTTTACAAGTGCTTAAAGTTTACAAGACGTAGATTGTCTCCCACATTCTACACACAACTTCCAAAAACTTGTTTCCTTTCTATGTTTCAACTTTTGGTCAATGGTTGATGAAGGCTTCTGTTATTAAAAACGGGAAATTCCCAAAGTTTAACCGAAAGCATGTTGTTTTGTGTTTTTAATTGCAATACATTTTTTTTAAACTGGGTATCATGAGCAAAGGAATGGTCAACAACAGGGTGCCTAATGAAAACATCAGAGAGAGGAGCGGTGTACAAGACAAAGAGAACTGGCCCCAATACAGATCCCTGAGGAACACCACAAGAAATTAACTTTGGATCTGAACTGCAGTTGTTGATCATGACAGTCTGAAAGTGATTTGTTAGATATGAGGAGAACCACTGTAGAACTGTAGAATGGATTCCAAAAACACGTTCCAACCGAGAGAGAAGAATGGTGTGATCTATTGTATCAAATGCTGCCGACAGACCTAGGAGATTCAAGGCTGACACTTTTCCATTGCCAAGAGCTAAGAGGAGATCATTAAGAACATTAGTCAGAGCCATTTCAGTGCTGTGAGCAGGTCGATAGGCAGACTGGAGTTGGTTGAACAAATTGCTTGCTGACAGATGGTTAGCACCACAAAGCATCAAATCAGGGCCTGTTATCCAAAGACCCTTTTTTTCTTAATTTTGGGAGGTAAGGATAGGCCTACTGTTACATATGTCACACAGGAATCAGCACTATTGCAGATTTCTTTTCTTCTGTACACAGTTAAAGCCATCCTTAGCTGCACGAATTCATTTCGGGCGAACGCGTGATCGGCCGAAACGAGAAAAGTCAATTAGTGTTCTTTTCCTTTTCGCCCGAACAAACAACGAATCAATTGATCGCCGAACAGTGGGTTTGTTCCTTAATCTGACCAGAAACGAACTGTGCGGAAGTGTACCTTTGACCTCCAACCTCATAGCGAGTCTCCAAAGCCTACTTTGGTAAACATGTAGGCTAGGCCTATGCTTAAGCCTAATCCCCTGACCCCCTTAAATTTCGGCATCGAAAGAAAATCACCGAGAACTAACAGTTTTGTTTTTTGGGTTTTTTCCAAAGGGGAAGTAATAGCATTGAATTATCTTCATATAATAAATGATGTGATGATGACAGATCGATGAACAGGCCTTTGGTCTGTTCCGTGTTCGTGCTGATCGAGTGATCCAACTCTCTTGTTCACAAAACTGAAAGAAGCAGACTTTGAGGTTCGTAAACATGACGAGGGTGACAAAACTACATCTTTGCATTATGCTCTAGGCTAAGATCTGACGGCAAGAAAGAAAAAGAAATCGGAAGAAAAAACAATGGCGTGTTTTGGATAGATCACTGATTTAAAAATAAAGATCAGTGACAATTTTTTTCCTTCAAGTATGAAGAGTTCTTGTGTTCGGCCTTCATAGGTTCCTTCGACGTATTGATACCAGAACCAGAACCAGAAGAAACTTATTTGCAGAACACGACATGGGAACGAGATTCGGGCCGAACGGCTGTTTGGCGAGCAAACCAACGGCTGTTCGGTGAGCATATTCAGGGGCTATTAAGCAGGCACCAGAATACTCTGAAGTGCAATCCTCTGAAAACCGAGCTAAAGGGGCCATCAAGGCCCCAGACTAAAGAGGGACAACACTGAAAAGTGTAATCAGTTCTGAACACCACCAAAAAGGCTTCATAAAGTGATAAATCACTTTACAATGCTATTTAACACAAAGGATAACACTCAAAAAAGGGCAAAACCTATATAAGGGAAAACCCGGTTCGGCGAACATCGATTCGGGCTGTTTGCCGAACAACCGTTCAGCCAGCTAAGGGTGGCTTTTAAGTTTAATGGTATTTTTTTGCTGAAACATGGCTAGAGGTGAAAGGGTTAACAAGAGCAGTTTTCTACAGGTCAGGGAAAACACCACTCAGTAAAGAGTCGCTTATGATCTGAGTCATGACAGGCACAACAACATCAAGACATTCATACAACAAAGGGGGTGGTAAAGGGTCAAGGTCACACGTCTTGGGGGCAGATCTTTTCAAAACATCAGACATGTTCCTCAGACACAGACACAGGGGAGAAAAAAAAAGCAAGAGAAGACCCTACAAACTCTTTGCCTTGGGAGTGGGAGACAGTGGGATGCAGGTCAACCTCTTTCCTAAGTTTGGAAATAAAGAAATCGGAAAAGACACATAGCAATGATGGTGTGTGTGTGTGTATGGGGGAGGGGTATACAGTCAGAATTTTGGTAGGTTTAACCCTTGCACAGTTTGTTTGTAATACAGTTCTTTACTATTTAATGTTGAAACATGGCTGGATCCTATCATAACTGATACCAAAATCCTTCCAGCAAACATTTGGGTAGGGGACAAACAACATCAGATACATTTCAACTCTTGAAGGCCCCCCTTAGGGATACCAGAGGGGGTCTTTCATATGAATAAGTTCCACAGCTTCTGAAAGTTTTGTGCTTGTAACTTCCTCAAATCTGTCACTCTCTTTGACTCTGCCTTTTCCCTTTGCTTACTGTCAACTACTTTCTTTCTGCCTTACTGGTCCATATTCCCCCTCCCCCCCCTTTTTTAAAAATTAGAAAACTCTTACAGAGAATTTCTCCAGTTGAATGTTAATTGAAAGATAACAATAAATCACATTGCCATTGGTGATAAATTGAATCAACACATCAATATAAACATCTAGCAGAGGATCAAGTTCATATGATTTTCTTCTCCAAAGTCAGAGTGTGGCTGCCCATGTGGCGGGGTAATCAAAAATGGTAACACGTAATGCTCTCATCCCTTCTTTGTGAATTTGTTCAAGTTAAGTGCTTTGGCTGCTGGGATCATCCCTGGAGTCTTTAGTTTAAGCCAGGGAATTACAACATTATTTTCATTTTTTGTCACATTATTTTAAATTGGCACAGCTCAGGAAGTTCACAAGGGGATAAAACAAAAGGAAGCCCAGAGTTGCTTGTTCTAACAAACTGTCAGTCAACTGAAAAAAATAGGCACACTTTTTGTCCAGGATTTGGATAGAAAAGAAAGTGGTCTGGGCTTAAAACAAAAATGTGTACACAGTATTCTTTCTTAAGATTTCTTCCTGGATGTGAACTTGTGGAGGTTGTATTTCCCGCACTGCGCCATTGTGGCCTTGATGAGGTCAACAGCATCGCTGAACCTTCCAGGAGTTGGCCACAGCATGGTATGGAGTGTCCACAGTACAGGTCAAGCTGGGGGGTGGGGGGCTGGGGAGATCTTCAGGTCGTCCCTGAAGGAGGCCAGGTTGATGTCATCCAGTCTCTTTTTCTCCACAGACCTTGGCTGGGTGGAGACCCTAGGCACAGACAGTTCAGCAGTCATAGTAGGGATCGGTAGTCATCCACCCTGGTTGATAGAAGGATCTCCTCCTGAAGAAACACACACCAAAAGAAACCGACGTCAAAAATCAAGAGAACAATTATCCCTGAGCCGTACTTTTTCTTTAACATGATTTTTCCTCATTATTTAAAATGAGTACACAGAGGGAAAACTCAGTTTGAAACTGTAAGTCAAGTTGTACTTTTTTACAATACGTTGCAAGTGTACTCACAATGCTTGACTTAACCGTTGCCAATGCTTTGCAAGAGGGATTGCAACAAGCAAAACTTTCTTGACAATAAACAAGCGCGGATTCGCAATCGTTTGTGGCGTGCAACAATTGAAAACGAAAAAATCATTTTAAAGAGCAGCCTCAATTTGAAGTGCAGCCTCGATTTGAAGTGCGACAATTTTGTAGCCTCGATTTGAAGTGCGACAATTTTGTAGCCTCGATTTGAAGTGCGACAATTTTGGACCGACCGACAGACCGACAAAGTGAGTTATACTTATAGGTTTGTGTCTTGAACCACAAACAAAAAACCCAAGCCATTTTCAATATTACCAAAAAGTATATATCATTTAAAAGATCAAATAATAACAATAATAATAATTGGCATTTATATAGCGCATATTTAGAAAATGCTATTGATGGCGCTTTACAAACAACAACATTACAAACATTCCCATTAAGACACACACGCATCAGACCTGTTTACCCCAAATCTTCACTGTCAGTAATCCCAAGCTCTGAAAACAGTCATTTCAGGCATCTGTCCGTAATTTTGCTGTCTGAGAAATCCTTTCACCAGAATTTTTCGCCGCTGCCGTCAAACCTTTTGTTGCGCGCGGGGGTACACGCATGTTGCAATCTTCGCCATAGCGGACCTACTAAATACTGGATTCGACACGACAGAACACAACACAAAACATGACAAAGTAACGCACTGGCAGTTCATTTTCAGTCACAGTTTGCACACACAAATCTTTTACCGCGCATACAACTCGGCTGACAAAATGGCGCAGCGCACACCGCAGATACGAAATCACGGCAAACGCTAATGCGCCAGCTGCTTTCATTTATCGGATTTTGTGAGTTGTTTGCATTCAGCGAGTGTTTCAGTGCACACACTAACGCCGATTTATCAGTTTGATAACAGAAAGGAGCTGCTTTTTAACTTCTTTTCTTGTGAAGTGAGACCATTCACTGAGTTCAAACTTATGGAGTGAGACCTAGTTTCAACTTGGAAGTTGACTTCGCATACAGTCGGCAGTGCTCAAGCGCCATGCCTTCTTTTGATTTTTTTTTCTTTTTTCGCACTCGTTCAGCGGAATTGCAGATTTTTTTGTTGCTGACCGTAATAGCGTAATCGAGGTCTCAAAACGTAATAATTACGGACAAATCCGTAGGGAAAACAGGTCTGACGCATGCACAAACACACACAAGGCTCCCCATTCTGTGCGTCTGTGCGTCAAATGTGCGTGACAGACGCAATAAAACTTCGTACTGGGGGTGAAACGACGCACTATAATTACTACTCGAGGGTTGAGACGCACTATAAATCTACCGAGTGCGTGAGCCCGTCTCCCATTTCACACAGCCTGTAAAGCCGGTCTACTGCAGACCCATGAGACCAATTAGGCATGTCAGCCCAAAGTTTACCAGTCTGGTACCACTGCTGTCTGTTTAGGTTAGAAGATAAAGACCCTTCCTTTTCCACCCCTCTACTCGCTAAGTCCAATGGAGCCCTCAACTTCCTTCCTTTCTTTCTTCCTTTACTTTACTTTGGAAACCTCTATTGTTATAAAAAAGCAAGACTGGTATCCAGTACCAGCCAATGGTATCACTTCTGTTGTGGTAGCTCAGCAACCTATTTCAGACTCAAGATCATCTCCAAACCTTCCACCTCAAGACCATAAAATCCAGGTAATCCCCCCACGGGACCCAGAAGTCAGTTAAAAGCAGTTTGGATTGACCATCCCCCTACAGCAAGGCCGGGTCCACCCGGACAAATCACAATGCACATCCTATAGGTATAGAAACTAACCATGGCTATGACATCCTGGAGCATACCCTGCCAACCAGGCCATCAAAATAAAAAGTGCAAACACAGGGTCTAACATGACAGTCATTAGTGCAATTTGATACACAGCGTGTTGTCTATGTAAAGGGGACAGATGCAATAGGATTCAGTTTTAAGATGCACACGGTTCTTGACAGCGTCACCCTCTCTTTATCCGTGCGTGCTGGGGCCATGCCTCTTAGAACACACTTGATCACAAGAAATCCAATGCTTCATTCCAAACATGTCCAGCACTCTGAACCCAATGACAGAACTGCTGGAAAAAGGACGTGGGGAGAACCTCAGCAAGCAGCACTCAAATCTGTCAAAACTGTACACTCAACTGAGCTTAGCATGATTGTTTTTAAATTTCATAGGTCATATGACCCCTGATTGCAGAAAATGATGGGTCAATTTCCAAAGTAATGGTCCAATAATAGGTCCCTGTAGTATATAAATTCTAGTGCTTACTTCACTAAACTTCAATTACATTCTATTGCTTAAATTCTATTGCATACTTCATGGGTCAGATGACCCCTTCCTGCACAAAATGAGGGGTCAAATCATGATCAATATGCTCCATTGACCCAGACCTGCTCACAATATGAAACTCAGTGTCCATTGCTCCTATGCTTCCCTTCTTTGCACTGACCAAGCTGACATCGAACAACGAGTAGTGCTGCCACAAGCTATGGGGGGAGGGTAGCATTCCATCAAGAACATGATAGGATCCAAGAGCCTGCAGCCTATTGTTTATGCACCCTTACTCTAGTCAAGTATTACACTAAGAATTAGACGCTCCCGCGTTGTGATTCTCATGAGGCAGCCAGGGCGCTCCAATGGCTCCTATCAGCAGTCAGTCTGATGGCATCGTTCGAACGTCTGTTCCCCAGCTGAAGGTCTCGCTCCACTGTCTGACGCCAATTCATCTTTGGCCTCCCTCTTTTTCTCTGCACCCTTGGGATCCGCCTATAGTCTAGAAGTCCTCTGAAGATTAAAGGGGAAAGCCTTGCCTGGATAGAACAGGGATTTACCTTCAGATGGTTTATGCTCTGTGCCCTCTTCAGCAGCAGTGTGCCAGCCAGAAATAACAGCCATCCCTGCATCTCTGTGACAAGGGCAACCCACTGCTCACTGGGGTGGGTCAGATTCACCGCTCAGTGTGCATACAAGACTGTGTCAAATCTGTGCAAAAAGACAACGACACATGTTACAATGGCATAATAAATGTAAGTCCAGTGATCCAACTTGAAAACTGATGCTCAAAATAAAAGAGGAGATTTTCCAGCCGGAAAATCCTTCCATCTGGATTTTTCGCTATGTACTATACGTATGTCAGAACTTTTGTTGATGGGAGGGGAGGGGAGGAGGGGAGGGAGGGGGAAGGGAGGGGGAGGAGGGGAGGGGGCACGGGGGATGCACACAGGGTACAACCAACATCTCCCAACAGTTGCCATCATGTTAGTGTTTCTGTGTGTGTGTTATCTGTGTGTGTCTCCCAACAGTTTTGTTGTGCGGATTTGATTTGTGTGTGTGTGTGTGTGTGTGTGTGTGTGTGTGTGTGTGTGTGTTTCACGGAATTTCGCAGCCTCCTTTGCCTTCAAATACTCAAACGTACCGGTTGGCCATTTGTGTTTGCGACTGCAAGCGTACACTTAACCAAATATTGAACCATGCCGCTTGAGAATAATATTGCACTCACATTTTCGGCTGAGAAAATTAATTTCTGCAGAGATTCCTTTAATTACGGCAAATTTTCAAAGGAGACAACGGAGCTGTTTTCATGCCTGAGTGATGTCAAAGATTATGGCCACAAGAAAACATTTTGTTAGTCTTCCTCCATGACCATGATTAGTACCCATTATTTGGAATTACCATAAGCAAATGCACCTACATACTAAGTTTGAACATCATTCATAGATCTAACAATTCTTAAGCAAGATATTACAAGAAATATTTGGGTTTTCAAGGTCAAACTTCAAGGTCAGCAGGTCATAACTTTTCCATAGGACGATATATAGTATACCATGATACATCCAGAGATAAATTTGAAGCGAATCTATCAAGCGGTTCCCGATATATATCTGGCTGGACGTACAAACAAAATCACAAAATAGCCCCCACAGACACTCGAGTGATCGCAAACTGCTCCACCGCCAAAATATGTGTGGAGCACAATGAAATCAATAGCAAACTAGACCATGAAAACACTATATAGAGTAGATCATTCAAGCAAAGTTGCGCGACAGCATTTTCGCCTTCAGTCCATCCTTTCAAATGCTAATGCGGTAACATACATAATATATATATTCAACCACATACTCAAGCTGCCCATCCCAGGGCAACCGGGAAGGGGGTGTTGGGAAACTTTTGTATAAGTTCCCCCACCTTCTGGAAGTTCTGTGCTTATAACTTTCTCTAATCTATCAGTGAAGTATCACTCTCTGCCTTTTCCCTTTGCTTGCTGTCAGTGACATTTACTATCTTTCTGCCTTTTTAGTCCATTCTCCTGCCTGTTTTCAAGAAACACTTTCAAAAAGATTTCCTGCAGCCGAAGTCTGACATGCTGGGCCTAATTATTTCTAACTTAGGTGCATAACCCGTCTGCGCTCACAACTGGCAGGAAACTGAGCAATCAAAGAAGCAGCTTTCACCTTGCAGCTGGTTATCCAGTGAATGCACGATCACAAACAACATGACAAAACAGCAAAAATCACATACCAGCCATCCCCCGTGGGGATACCGGGGGGTCTTTTGTATAAATAGTTCCCCCACCTTCTGGAAGTTCTGTGTTTGTAACTTCCTTTAATCTATCTCTCATTGAGTTTGACTCTGCCTTTTCCCTTTACTTACTGTCTTCTACTACCTTTCTGCCTTACCGGTCCATTCTCCTGCCTTTTTTCAAGAAGTCGGACTTGCTGGGCCTATTTCTTGGTTAGGCGCATGACGGCAGCATGATGCATCTGCGCTTATAATTGACAGAAAACTGTCTGAGCGATTGAAGATTAAGAAGACATACCAGCCAAGAGTAAACAAACACCAGTGAAGACATTAAGCAGTTTTCACTTACACAGCTACTTATGACCTTTCCCTTGGCCTTTGTCTCTCTTTCCCATTTACCCCCTCCACCCTACCCACCCACCCGGACCCCCCTCCACCCAATCAGTCGACCTGCGGTTAAGGTTAAGGCGATCGCGCATGCGCAACCTAGTTTCTGCATGTATGGTCCATACCCCCCCAACCCCTCCAAGCAAGAGCCAGCCAAGCAGCCAGTCCACTTGTGTCATAACCAAGCCTGCCAGAACTAATAGGAGCACAACACATTATTTGGCTCCAGTGACCTTGACCTATGACCAATGACATATATATTGTCAAACTCAGCCTAGGAATCCAAGATTCTAATCCATATGAAAAATGTGAGGGTCCTACATTTCTCTGTTGAAACGTTATTATGTTAACACAGTCAGATAATTAGTCTCAGATAATTAGTCTATCAGTCAGCCAGCTCTGAAAACAAAGCAGCTTTTACAATCGCAACTGCTTAAAAACACAATCATCGAACGAATCACTCACATGCAAACTTATGCTAAACACATAGTGACATACACTCGTGCACACTCACACAAGCATACATACATAATGTACACACACATGTATCTCTATACGCATGCCCATACAATGATACATACACTGAAGCCAGAGGGGCAGGAGCTGTGCCGGTCGGGGATTGCCCCGGTGTGTGCTTCACTAGTCGGAGTGGTCCAGCCTGGATTATAGTGGATACTGCAAAATAAAGGCTTATGGTTAACTTTCATGCATAGACTGTCAACACCACCACACAATACAAAAAAAGATAATTTAATTATTATTAAATTAAATAAATCCCAACTCACAATGCGCTCTCTTAGTAAGTTAGTTTCCGTGAGTTTATATCCTTCATACTTCATATAAATCATAGGCTCCTTTGACATACTTCAATCAGATCCAGAATGAGAACCATCTGGATATAGTGTACATGTACATGTATACATACATTTTACATAAATATTTGTTTTTCCCATGTGGGTCTGAGTAGCTTTTGTTTTTGATTTTCCTGCAGCACTGCAGTGCATTCTTTGAACCCCAGAACATGTCAATAATTGCCAGTTACAGCAGGTGGACATTAGCAGAAGATTTTTCTTCCAATTGGGGATGTCAATCCTGCCCCACGCTCACCGGTCTTCATTCAGACCATTAACAGCGCAGAGGATGCGTCGTGTTATGTGAATTCATGTCATCCATCCCACCTGCATACATGGCCTACTCGTACCGAACAGTGGGATAGGCTTTGTTTAATATGCGCGCAAGATCTTGTGCATGTGTCCCACACGGTGCCTCAGTTTCTGAAAAGTCTGTCATCAACCAAAGACTATGATTACAATTGAATTAAATACTAATGAGAATTGGGACTCATAGGAGTCAAGGGTCAAAGTAGTGGTAAATGAAGGGCAGGAGCTGTGCCGGTCAGAGCTTGTGCTTGGATACTGCAAAATAAATGCCTATGGTTCACTTCCCCCTCCTTCATATCTGCACCCCATCTTCTCTCGACTACGGTCTACACCCAGAACCTCCCTGTAATTGAGTGCAAGAGTTGTACACAAGAATGAAGAAATGCTTCACTATCAAGTTGTAAATGCTTTTTTTTCCCCTTTCCTTCTTTCTAATCTACTTTTCTTCTTTCCTTGGTCACAGTACTCACACAAAGCTGGTCGCCACCTAAGAAGACAGTTTCCCCATGACTGAGTGATAATTGATATCAGGTGCAGTGAGGAAAACAGGAGTAAAGTGCCTTTCCCAAGGACACACACTGTGCAACCCGAGCTAGGTTTGAACATTATGCACTCACTAACCTGATGGATTAAGACTCAACTACGAGTTAGCGACTCTAGTCTAGCCATGCATTTATGTGATGACGTACAATAATAATACACACAAAACCCAGTTACCCGCTCACCTTCCCCATGAGAGAGAGAGAGAGGAGAGAGAGAGAGAGAGAGAGAGAGAGAGAGAGAGAGAGAGAGAGAGAGAGAGAGAGAGAGAGAGACAGAGAGAGAGAGAGAGAGAGAGAGAGAGAGAGAGAGAGAGAGAGAGAGAGAGAGAGAGAGAGAGAGAGAGAGAGGCCCCTACTCAGGGGTCATCAAAAGTCCCCCCTCCCCCCCTGTAGATTCCCACCAAGCTAGGCATTTTCCTTTTGTCTGTCCAGTGTCCTCTCTTCTCTTTCTTTAATCTTTGGCCTCCTGGCCCTTTCTTGCGGCATATGCGGATGAACCTCCCAGGTTCCATGGCATAATAATATTAATATAATAATAATCAAGTGTGTTGATTGTGGCCACGTACTGTGAAGAAGAAGAAGAAGAGAGAGGGAGAGAGAGAGGAGAGAGAGAGAGAGGAGAGAGAGAGAGAGAGAGAGAGAGAGAGAGAGAGAGAGAGAGAGAGAGAGAGAGAGAGAGAGGAGAGTGCCATTGCCAGTGGAATGGATGAAACAAATTCACAAAGCATGCATCGTGTCCGCCTGAATAATACTAATAGTAATAGTCTAAAGTTACTTTGTGTGTGGGGCAGAATAAACATCCCCGATCTGAAAGAGAGAGAGAGAGAAGAGAGAGAGAGAGAGATGAGAGAGAGAGAGAGAGAGAGAGGGAGGGAGGGAGAGAGAGAGAGAGGGAGGGAGAGAGAGCAGGGCTCCCACTCCCAGGGACCCCCATTTGGGGGTCTATGAATCATGATTACTAGAATGAAGTATTAAGTACTAGAATTCTAGGGGACCCTTTAAAAGAGTGTGCAGGGGGTCCCGGGGATGCACTAGAAAAATTATTTTTAGCATTCACTATCGTGACTATCACTATGCCACTGGGACCCTCTAGTCTATCCCACCTCTAGGACCCTTTTATTATTATACTGTAACTAGTGTAAGTGAAGGAGTCCCTGTGACCCCTTGTTTTGTGGGACGATTGGGAGCCCTGGAGAGTCTACAATGACACATAGGCCTAGCCTTAAAAACAACGACAAAAAAACAGCC
>JAGGCT020004101.1:1831783-1836658 GCA_017654935.2 Phymorhynchus buccinoides
CATTAACCTTGGACTAGTAGTTTGTAGTTAGTGCTATGGGGGAAATAGAGTGATATTGTACCTATCCTTTCTTCAGCGCTGTCGTTTAAAGTTTACAGCTGTAATAGGTCTGTGTTGACTTTCACGGTGTTGTTTGACCACCTGAAGACTGGGTACGCCTGACCATCAAAGTTTGCATGGGAACAACATTCGTTGAATTCATCATGGATAACGCGTAATGCTGGGTTTAAATTCCTTGCTAAATGTATCCTATAAAGTTTGCGATTTCAAGTGCATTGTTTCATTCCATTTCTGTTAGCTGAACTGCGTTGTATAAAGCCACAGGTAAGTGTGAACATGTATTCATATTTATTCCGTTTAATATATAGTGAAGAATTGCTATTGGACGTTTTGTTAAATTAGTGAGAAGATATTCCTTCTCAAAAGTTATTGATATATCTTTGTTGCTTTGAGGTAATGACAGTGTGTTGCTACATTTTTTTAAAGATTTATTCGGGTGACCATAATTAATATCAATTGACCATTGATAAAGTTTTGCAACCCCCGTAATGTTCTGCATCATCAGTCTTAGGTTTGATGTAATGACAATAGCTCACAAAGCAAAACGATGTATTCCACTGACATATTGAAATAAGAGCACACACGCATGTGTGAGTATGTATATATATATATATATATATATATATATATATATATATATATACTTACTTACTTCTAGTCTGATCTACACACGAGAGCAGCTTCTGTCCGTGTCCCCCGCCCCCCTTGATCCGACTGTTGCCGAGGCCATCAGACGTGCTGGCATCGGCTATCGCCTTCCCAGGACCCGCACCCACCGTGGAGGCCGTCGCAAACGGAGGAACATCGCCGTGGTCAGTCTGTATGACGAGAGGCGTGCAGGTGAGAGGCGCGAGAAAACACGGACTGTAAATTTCAAAAATCTTATTCGAGTGCCTGTTTTCTCTTGTTTTGACACATCGCCATCCACTGACCTTGATCTGTGTGTTGCTGTGTTCAACGCTCAATCTGTTGGGCGAAAAGAAAAACGTTCTGCCGTAAATGAATACATTTTGTCTAACCGTGTTGACATTTTCTGTGTGACTGAAACCTGGCTCCGTCAGGCTGGGGATGAAGCGAAATGCCAAGACCTTGCTCCCCCTGGATTTTCTACTGCCTCCTTCCCACGATGTACGACCACTTGTGGAGGTGGCCTAGCTTTCGTTTTCTCTGACACTCTAAAACCACACGTCACTCTCACAGCAAACTTTCCGTTCAGCCACTCTTCTTTCGAACTTTCCCAGCTGACACTATCCTACAAACAGAACACTCTGAATATTTTCTGTGTATACCGCCCCCCTCCAAACAAGAAAAACAAATTATCAGACTCCATGTTCATTGACCAGCTCCCGGACTTTTTGGAGTACACCAACAGTTTGTCTGGTTCACTGCTGATTGTGGGCGATTTTAATTTTCATTTCGATGACCCGTCCCACTTCTACACATCTAAAGTGTTGGACACTATCAAAATGTTCGACCTCTCTCAGTCTGTATCTGAGCCCACCCATACCAGAGGCCATATTGTCGACTGGGTTTTGCACAGGGAGGATGATCGTCTGCTGCAGTCGACGACCGTGGAGCCCACTCTGTCATCAGACCATTTCTGTGTCAGATGTGTGCTCCACCTCGCCAAGCCTCCGTCTGCCAAAGTCTACAAAGACGTTCGCCGCCTGGCGTCCATCAACATCGAGGCCTTCAGGGCCGACCTCCAGGCCCACCTTCCCCTTCAGCCGTCTGCAGACCAGCTGTTCGGGGTCCTTCACGCCACCCTGGATCAACACGCGCCCGTCACACGCCGCTTGGTGTCTACCCGTCCCCCCTCTCCCTGGTACAACGCGGTGGGGCCTGAGCTCCAGGACGCCAAGCAGGAGAGGAGGAGAGCTGAGGAGCAGTGGCGTGCCACCCACCTGACGGTCCATCGGCAGGTGTTCCAGGCTGCCAGGAACCACGTGACCTACATCGTCGATTGTGCCAAAACAGCCTTTTACTCAACCAAGATACTTGCATGCACCACAGTTAAGCAGTTGTTCAGTGTCTCAAGCAGCATTTTGGGTAAAGTAAGTCATTCCCCACTCCCTTCTGTTTTTAAAGTGCAAGATCTCCCTCATAAATTTTCTGACTTTTTCCAAACGAAAATAAGTTCCATCCGTGAAAAACTTGATTCTACTGATGTCCCCCCATCACCAGTCACTGACAGAATGTACTGCGGCCCAGTTTTGCAGAGGTTTGAGCCTGTCACAGAAAAGTTTGTGAAAGAACTGTGTTTAGGCGCTAGTCCCAAATCATGTGAACTGGACCCCATCCCATCATCCCTGTTTTGTGAATGTATTGATGTACTGCTGCCCTATGTCACTCATATTGTAAACGATTCTCTCTTGTCTGGCTCCTTTCCTTCTGTCTTTAAATCTGCTATTGTCCGCCCATTGTTAAAGAAACCCTCCCTTGACCATGACAATCTGAAAAGCTACAGACCGGTTTCCAATCTCTCCTTTCTTTCAAAAATCACTGAAAGGGTTGTACTTTGTCAACTACTTGCACACCTAGAACAAAATCACCTTCTGAACCCCCACCAATCCGCTTATCGGAAATGCCACAGCACAGAGACAGCCCTTCTTAAAATTGTTAACGACCTTCTTTTAGGTTTTGATGACAACAAAGTTTCTCTCTTAGCTTTGCTTGACCTCAGTGCCGCTTTCGACACTATTGATCATACCATTCTTATTCGCCGACTCAAACATTCTTTTGGCATTCATGATCTTGCTCTTTCCTGGTTTGATAGCTACTTGGCTAATCGTAAGCAGACAGTTTGTGTTAGTGGCAGATACTCTGAGCCGTCCCCCCTTTTGTGTGGTGTCCCACAGGGTTCTGTTCTGGGACCCATTCTTTTTGTGCTCTATGCTGCTCCTGTGTCCGATGTTATCAGTCAACATGCCTTGTCTCATGAGAGTTTTGCGGACGATACAGAAGTATATCAGTCGGCCACTCTTGCTGAAGTCGATGGGCTGGTATCGCGGACACAGGAGTGCATACTTGACCTTAAAATCTGGATGACCCACAACAAGCTGCAACTTAATGAAGAAAAAACTGAAATTATGTTAGCATGCCCAAAGAAAATGCTCAATCTTTCTACCCTTCCAGGCTCTGTCACAATCAACAACAACACTATCTCCTTCTCCTCTTCTGTCCGCAGTCTTGGTGTCACTTTGGATCAAAGTCTCTCCCTTCAGCAGCATGTGTCTAATATCTGCAGATCTGCCTATTTTGAGCTTCGTAAGATTAGTTCTGTTCGTCACTATCTCTCCATTGATGCCACAAAAACCTTGGTCTGTGCATTTGTCCTCTCGAGAATAGATTATTGCAACTCTCTTCTTGCTGGCCTTCCAAACTACCTTCTCAACAAACTCCAAAGAATCCAAAACAATGCTGCACGACTAATCCTTAAGTCCTCCAAGTTTGAACATGTTTCTCCCCTTCTGCACTCTCTGCACTGGTTGCCAATCTCCAGCAGGATCAACTACAAGCTTTCTGCTCTTACCTTTGCTGTCATTTCTGGCTCTGCTCCTACTTACCTGTCTGATCTACTTCATACTTACATTCCATCTCGTCAGCTTCGTTCTTCTTCTGATTCTCGTATTCTACAGCCTCCCTCACTTAAAACGAAAACTTATGGCGAGAGATCCTTTTCTTTTCAGGCCCCAGCTACTTGGAACAAACTCCCTCTGTCTCTCAGACATTCCAACTCCCTGTCAGTTTTCAAAACCAACCTGAAAACTCATCTATTCTCTGAACACTACTGTCCACCATGATCGGATTGTGAGAATGAAAGCGTGTGTGGATGATGAATGGCATGGGAAAGTTGGGAGACAGAAAGTGTGTGTGTGCTCATGCGCGCGCTGGCATGTGCTTATGCACGTGTGTGGGGATGTGTGTGTGTTTGTGTCTGTGTGTATGTATGTATGTACGAACGTACGTACGTATGTATGTATGTATGTACTGTATGTATGTGTGCATGCGCGTGTAAATGATATGCTATGTTCGTCAGTGTGTGTGCTTGTGTGCGTGCGGGCATGGGTATTGATGTGATTTGATTAAATGTATTTTTTTGTAAAGCGCCATGAGCAGCTAGCCTGGAATGTGCGCTATATAAGTTTTCTTCATTATTATATGTGTGTGTGTGTGTGTGTGTGTGTGTGTGTGTGTGTGTGTGTGTGTGTGTGTGTGTGTGTGTGTGTGTGTGTGTGTGTGTCTGTGTGTTTGTGTGTGTGTGTGTGTGTGTGTGTGTGTGTGTCTGTGTGTATGTGTGTGTGTGTGTGTGTGTGTGTGTGTGTGTGTGTGTGTGTGTGTCTGTGTGTGTGTGTGTGTGTGTGTGTGTGTGTGTGTGTGTGTGCTACTAATATGTTCTTTATTAACTATATTCAAGTATCATTCACTATGTGTTCAAGGAAGAGGTATATTATTCCTCAAATATTCTACCTTTAGCCAAGATTCCAACTGTTTTGGTTACCTACATGAAATACAGTTTGCAATAATTATTGATTATTTTATCATCTATTGTGCTTTTTATTGTCTTACAGTTTCCTTTTATCCTTCCTGTTTATTTACCTCTGCTTGTAATTCTGTAATTTCCTGCACTATATGGTTGACGTATATTGCACTTTCCTGATATCACTTTTTAACAAGCGTGTTCTTTCCATCTGTGTAGATTTCCCTTACACATGTCAGCAATTGAATTAGTTACCATATATCTGAATCTTCTTTCTTAAGTCCGTCACACAGATATATCCCTTTCATCAATGTTTCTTCAAACATTTAAAAAGT
>JAGGCT020004101.1:1837158-1844658 GCA_017654935.2 Phymorhynchus buccinoides
ATGGGTATTGGTTTGGTTTTTTGGGGAAAATATCAGTCAGAGATAGTTTATTCTTTCACATTTTCCAATAAATTAATTTGCTATTGTGTTGAATATTAGAACCGAAGGCAAGCCCCATTCTCTCTGATCAACCTTTTTTTTTTTAAACTACTTTTGAAAAAATTCAAAGTTTTTTTGTGTTAACCTTAATTTTTTCAATTCCTTTTTTGTATTAAGAATTTTTTTGTTTTTTAATTTTGTTGTTTTTTTTGATCTGTTTTCTTCAAATTGTGCAGGTTATTGTGTTGTTTTCTCCCATCTAATGTGGAAAATGTGTTTGAAAGAAAAAAAAATGAGGAGGAACGGCAGGAGGGAATTTCGAATCTGGTGTAACCAAAAAGGCTCACTTCAGCATAAGTGGCCCACCCCCCACCAAACAAAAAGGAGGAGGGAGCTGGACTAGTCTGGCAAGGAGCTGGGGGAATATGCCAGACGCCCCAGCAATTAAAAAAGAGATCCATCTGTCAAAAATGGTTGTTTTGCGTTTGTTTTTTTCATTTTTGCACTGTCATTTGATTTTTGAAAAGGCGTTGCCTACCCTAACATTGTCTCTTGAATATTAACAACAGAATAGTCAGATGGAATAGGATCTGCTAATTTCAGAGATTTCAGAGGATTTTAATTGAAGAATTTGACAGAGGATTGGCTTTTCTCTTTGTCAGGTGTTTTTTTTTTTTTTTTCATTTGTTATGTCAGTGTTATATTTTCTGCCAAACAAATAGCATTTTTTTATTTTAAAGTGACTTTCCTACTATTCAAAGCCTTTTTTTGTGTTGTGTTGATGTTGGGAAAATCATTTCGTGTTGTACCTCTTCGTTCTAGGCCTTGACGCAATTTTTTTTGCTGTTTTCAGGAGGATGGACTTTTAGACTATTCTGATGCCTGTGGTGGATTTTGTATACACTAAGAAGTACAAGTCTTTTATAATAATTATGCCAGGACTAAAAATCAAATGTCGTGGTGTTTTTTTTAATATAATTACAGTGTTTCTGTGTTGTTGTGTTCTTGCTTTACTAGCCATGTGTTTTGTCAAAGTGTCACATTTCCCCCCAAATTTTATCATTCATTTTCAGCAAGACAAAAATATTTGTACAATATATGAACAAAAACAAATTATAGTTGCAGAATAACCTGACACCACTAAGTGTCATAAACATTCATGCTTGTGTTTGTGCAAGTCTAAGATTCACAGATTAACTTAACACAACATGGCAGTTTTTTTAGACACATTTCATAATACACACATTGTGTGCTCCTCTCATTTTGGTGGCGGGCCCATTTACACACAAAAACAGTGGTGTGCGTCCCAAGGAATCTACCATACACCAAACTGTTGGGCCAGGGATCAATTTATGTTTTGCCAGCCATAGTGGCTCAACAAAACAGAAATAGCGTATGTGCAGATTTCTATCAACTTTCCCCCCACCTTCGTCAGCACAATCGTAATCGCCTTTAATTCTAATTGGTGACAACAAATCCATGACCTTACAACACCTGCTACAAACAGCCAACACTGACCAACTTTTGAATGCTCATGGATTGAGGGTTCCAGTCTAAGATGCATAGTAATGTTGTTGTGGTGGCTCGTGGGTAGAGTTTGGGCCACCAGTGGGTTAACGGTGTCGCGTTCGCTTGTGTCAACGTAACACCTGAGTTCGAGATCTGGGGTACAGGGGATTTCCCTCTCATCCTATTCTCTAGCACTAGGCTCATTAACGGTCCTGAACGTTGGAGGGAGTCTTTCAGATGAGACGTAATAGTTATAAACCGAGGTCCTAGTGCAGGAAAAGGCTCGTTCAGTCTTTCTGGTAGCCCTATTGCACTTAGCATACGTTAAATCACTGAGTTAGGCAAACGAAAAAAAAAAAAAAAAAAGTTGTCATTTGGTCAAAAATTAACACCCCCCCACCCCCCCCCCCCTCCGCCCCCCATCAGTGACAAAAATCGCATTGCCAAAAAAAAAGGAAAGAAAAGAAGATTGGGTGGCTCGCCTCTGGCTGCGACTCGCTCCCCTAGGTGGGAGCGACTTGAATTTCGCAGAGACGCCTCTGACTATAAATTACCTAATAATACCTAATAATATTCTTTTTTACTAATGTTAAAAAACAAGGTTTTTAAAAAAAAGTTATGTAGCACTAGCAGTATATTTATTCATATCAAACAAATTATATTTTTCAAATGTATATCTGATCATTTTTTAAAGTGTGATTAACTAATGAACATTCGAAATCATGTTCTTGTAAGTTTAACACAGAACATGCGTGTCATCTTTTATTTTAATTTTCACCCAATTTTGTGAAAATATGTTTTTTCCTAAGTCATCAACAAAAATGAAATCTGTGCTCACTAATTGATTGAGAAGATTCACATATGTTAACTGATATGATACCCAGGTTAAAGACAAACAGTGCTGTAAACACACAAACATTTTCTTTTTTAATCAGAATGGGAAAAATATTGTATTTTGTATCAGATGGATGACCTGATGAGGAAGACTGGTGGCCGGTGGAAGATGGCTGCAGTTGTGGTGGATTGTGGTGGATCCTGATAGCCATGTGAGTATAGATCTCCCTTATTACTTAATTTTAGGGTTGTCATAATGCCCATGGTAAAAATTGATGTTGTCAAATGTTAGGATACCACATTTTCTGGAGGCACTTCCTTTTATTTTATTTGTTGAAGCTGTAGATGTGGATGACTTATTTGAATGCAGTTTCCAAATTTCTAGCCCATCCCCCCTCCCCCCCCTCAAGACCAATCCCCCCCTCCCCCCTCCCCCCCCCTCCCCCAACCCCCCCCCACCCTCACCCAAGAGCCCCAAGACCCACCCCCGCCCCAGCCCCCCCTCACTCCCCCACCCCCCCCCCCCCCCCCCCCTCCCCCCCCCCCCCTCCACCCCTCCCATCCCCCCCCCCCCCCCCCCCACGCGCTCACAGCTCACAGCACTTGCCGTTAGTAAATCCGAGCTGCGTGTGGTCCCCCCCTCCCCACGACCCCTTGGCGGAGGTTTCCAAAAAGTAAGGACACAAACACACACACTCACACACAGCAATAATATGTAACTTCATCTTTAGTTTCATTATTGATTAATTGTGTTTTGACCCTTTTAATGATGTGTTATATATTTAATTATTATGGTCATGTTTTATGATTATAAGGAGTGTATTCACACTGCGCCGCATTACTACTGATAAACCCTCAAAATTACTGAAAATTGAACATTTTAGACAAAAAAATACTGATACATGTATATTTTGGGGGGTAGGCAGCTCTGCATGCAGTAGTATACTGCAGCAGTCCTAATGTGATGTTTGTAAGGCAAGAATCTGATAAAAATACTACTGTCTATCAGTACATGACATTATGAAGTTGGTGAAATCCTTCTTTCTTCACTATTTCCTTATACATGGGTGCTCCTGCCTTCCGGATGTCCGGAAATGCCGGCTTTTTTTATTGCCTGGAGCCGGCATGTTTATGATAATTTGAGAAGCAAGGAATTTTTAATAAGCGTTTTATTGGATGTTGAATTTGCGGAGTGCAACCACTCGAACAACCGGAAGCTACCCCGTATCAAAGTAAACATGGAAAGGAGAACAATGCTTCATCTGACGGTCTAAGAAACTGATTCTTTGTGGGTTATTGAGGTTGAGAGGGCGTCAGAAACAAGTAACAGTGATTAAATGAAAAGGGTAGTGATGTTTCAGAGTGGAGCGACACTGCTACTACCACCTCTACTACTACTATGCTAACAGTGCTGAAAGTGGGACTAGTAAGACTTAAAAGTAGGAGTGGTACCAGCACCATGGCATTGTAGTGAACTATTCCTGTTGAACACTTGTAACTAGTACACGTTACTAGTCACTCGGATAAGTACTAAATGTGAAAACCATCAAACATCAGGTAAGAGTAATGATAAAAACCCAAGGCAGCACACCAAATTGAGCTACCCCCCCCCCCCCCCCACACACACACAGTGACAACACTGACACTCTCACTCTCTCTCTCTCTCTCTCTCTCTCTCTGGTCTCTCTCTCTCTCTCTCTCTGTCTGTCTCTGTCTGCTTGCAGAAGACACATATCAAAAGATTCAAATATGTTCACAATATCCCTATCGCTTGTATAAGTCAGTCACAAAACACACACACACACACACACACACACACATACACACACACACACACACACACACACACACACACACACACACACACACACACACACACACACACACACACACACACACATACATACATACTATTACTATACCAACAATGCATTCTCAGTGATACACTCAAGATCACTACAGTCTACACCAAAAATGCTTTGTCCTCTTTCTGTAGTTTATTATTCTGGACAATGACCCAGACAGACAGGGTCAAAAGTTCAATTTCACATTATGAGCTGTCTAACGTAGCACTAGCAGGTTCCCATTTTGACCTTGATAACTGGTGTAATAAGGGGGGGGGGGGGGGGGGGGGGTAAAGAAGAGCAGGAAAGGCAAGTGCTACATTGTTAAACAAAATTAATGTGATACTGCATTTAAGGAAACAAGACAGTTACTTGTTGTTTTGGGTGGGTTTTTTGTGTGTGACTTACCATAGTACTAGTATATGACTTGCCGTAGTATTAGTATATGACTTGCCGTAGTACTAGTATGACTTACTATAGTACTAGTATGACTTAACATAGATTTTTTTATGCAGTCACATTTTTTTACAATTTGTCTGTCATACAAGGGAGTGTGAAGGTGCCCAGATTGACAACTGTCCTAGTGGGACTGGACCTCAACCCCCTGAACACGTTCTCCATCACTGGCCTGCCCATGATGACGCCATGATGCTACGACGCCAGACCTGGCCAGGGGGAGTGGAGCTACAGGCCAGGGGGAGTGGAGCTACTGGTGCAGCTCTGGGACAGTCATGACCTGGCCAGGGGGAGTGGAGCTACTGGTGCAGCTCTGGGACAGTCGCCATGACCTGGCCAGGGGGAGTGGAGCTACTGGTGCAGCTCTGGGACAGTCGCATGACCTGGCCAGGGGGAGTGGAGCTACTGGTGCAGCTCTGGGACAGTCGCCATGACCTGGCCAGGGGGAGTGGAGCTACTGGTGCAGCTCTGGGACAGTCGCCATGACCTGGCCAGGGGGAGTGGAGCTACTGGTGCAGCTCTGGGACAGTCGCCATGACCTGGCCAGGGGGAGTGGAGCTACTGGTGCAGCTCTGGGACAGTCGCCATGACCTGGCCAGGGGGAGTGGAGCTACTGGTTCAGCTCTGGGACAGTCGCCATGACCTGGCCAGGGGGAGTGGAGCTACTGGTGCAGCTCTGGGACAGTCGCCATGACCTGGCCAGGGGGAGTGGAGCTACTGGTGCAGCTCTGGGACAGTCGCCATGACCTGGCCAGGGGGAGTGGAGCTACTGGTGCAGCTCTGGGACAGTCGCCATGACCTGGAGAAGACTACAAACTTCATTGAGCTGACTGGTCTGAAGGTCTGATGAAGAAAATGAAGATTGTCAGCACGGCGGGTTGATATGTTGCTTGTTGCCTGCCTCAAGGAGGTTATCAAGTCAAGTGTGTGTGTGTGTAGGAGAGTGTCAGTGATGGTGGAGGTGAGAAGATGGATGGGTTGTGGGTGAGTTGGTGGATAGAGGTGTGCATGTATGGGACAGGAGGGGTGGGTCATTGTTCAGAAATTGATGTCATAGCTCTTGTGATTTATAGCATAGGGCTATTTTATTTTCCTCATACACTAGGCTTCTGGGTCATGCATTGCCCCCAATATGTGGATTTTGGATTTCAATGTTCCATAAAGTCTCACTGTGGCTGTTTGGAGCGCAACCCTTATTAGTAGTGCACATTATATTTGTTAACAAAAGCAAAATTATAGTCAAGCACGCTAAACATGTCTCGAAAAATGAAATTTATACATCCTCTTGGACTGCTTACAGCCCATATGGGACATTAGTTCTATGCTTTTGGGTGATGGGACCGGGGGTTGGGGGGAGGGGGGGCAATAGAAATAAGCATCTAGCCAAAGGCTAAGGGGGTATAGATATATTTATTTTGAAGAAATGTAATAAAAAGCTAGCAATAGAGCTTTGTACTTGAGCGTTACAACTGTCATCCATGATCCATGCCTAATACAGTAATAGTGATCGTCCATTGTTAAAAACTTGCCTCCTCCGGATTAAAAGGCCACAGAGTTAAAAAATATCTCTGGTGACTGTTGGGTTAAAATAGTAGAATCAATTTGGTTTAGTGTGTACTGTGAGGCTTGGGTAATACCTGTTTTTATAAGAAATGACCTATTTTTGATGATGCGAGGCGTTCCGCGAAAGATATCAGGGAGGACCAATCCCGTGGTCCTTTTTTAAGTACTGACAGAGCGCTAAAAGGTGTTTTTTCTAATAGAAATGATTTATGTAGGATATCAAAATGTTTTTGGTGTTCTTGACATATAAATATGTGTTCTACTTCTAGACTAAGTTATTCTCTGCAATTACAGATAATTTCATTGTGTTTCCAGTAGTATGATGCCATTGATGGGGATCGTAATTGAAATATTAATGAGGATAGATGGTGTGGGACCCATAGGAAGGGCCCCCCCTTCCTAACTATTTCATGGTTCCATGAGTGGGCCTGTGCGTATTCTTTAAGTTCAGTGGCCCATTCTTGTTTAGCCGTTTTCTTAAAGTTGTCCGTTGGCTGCACGTTTGGCTGCCCAATCGGCTCTATCATTTCCTGATATTCCACTATGGGACGGAATCCATGCTATCGCAGCCTCAGTGTCTTTTAGTTTATTTTGATGTACTGTGTGTAAAATTTCCTGAGTACTTAATTTCTTGACGGATATTGTCTTTGTTTCTTAAAGCTTGTATCGAAGAGAGTGAATCAGTTCAAATATAAATGAGCAGGCCTGCAGAATGGCCCAGAGTTCTGCACTGAAGATTGAAATGTCTTTATTAAGTTGAAAGATTTTTGTAATTTTTTATGATGGTATATGGAATGCACAGCCTATCTTTTGGTTTGTAAGTTAAGAGCAGTCAGTGTATATTAGCAGATCTATGTTGTAGGCCATGTATTTTTTCTTTGGCACGTGCGGCTAGAATATGCGGAGCTTGGGATATAGATAGAAAGCCTTGCAAGTTGGTATCGTACACAGCCTCTTCCAATTCCCATTGGGGGTATCACCAAGGCGGACATTTTGTTATTTCGTTTAATGAAATGTCAGACAAGGAAAATAGTGATGTCGTGTGTTCAACGATGTCTACAGTTTTATGAAAAATTCTAGGTTTCTTTTTGTTTTTATCGATTCCCATTGTCTTTCCCAGTTGGAAGTGTTAAATATATTGAACAATTGTTCGTCGAGTAAATATTGGTAGCAGTTACAGTGGTCAAAAGATTTGCACATCTTAGTTTAAGGTAAACATGTCAAATGTTAAGGCCATATTTAAACCTACTGTAGT
>JAGGCT020004101.1:1847158-1852405 GCA_017654935.2 Phymorhynchus buccinoides
CCCCTTTCCATCCCAATCCTTCACTGTATTCCTTTGGTGACGCTGTTTTAGGGACACATAGGATTACCAGGGTGCATGGCCAATCAACGGTTGGAAAGCAGAAAGAAAGAAAGGTCAAAATGTTCTTTGCCACCCCCCTTTCCATCCCAATCCTTCACTGTATTCCTTTGGTGACGCTGTTTTAGGGACACATAGGATTACCAGGGTGCATGGCCAATCAACGGTTGGAAAGCAGAAAGAAAGAAAGGTCAAAATGTTCTTTGCCACCCCCCTTTCCATCCCAATCCTTCACTGTATTCCTTTGGTGACGCTGTTTTAGGGACACATAGGATTTGCATGGCCAATCAACGGTTGGAAAGCAGAAAGAAAGAAAGGTCAAAATGTTCTTTGCCACCCCCCTTTCCATCCCAATCCTTCAAAGAAACGGTTCAAAATGTACGGATTAGTATTCCTGTTGGGAAATTCGGACACATGCGCAAATCTTTTCTCTTCTTTCTTTTACTTATTTACGGATTGCGCACGGGTTTCCGCACATTATCTCCGCATGTATGTGTACACGGCTTTAATGTGAAGGCAAAACAGCATACACACAACAACTGTTGCTGAACGGCAGACTTGCTATCAACCGCTTTATCTCACCTGCAGTTCTTGACAGATTGTATCCATCCCCACCCCACATGACCCGTATGCATCAACTAATGTACTACAATACACTATTTTTGAAGCAACAATTCTATAATGTCCAGCCAAAGACATCAAGGAACCCTTTTAGACCCAAGTTGTCAGCACATCGGTTTCTCTACAAACCTCTTCTATTTTAGGTAGTACTATTACACAACACAAGAAAAAGGAAACGATTCTGTGCAGCACTTCACAATATTATCATATATTTGAGACACACAACAGACGGAATATATTTGTAATCCTGCCCTGTTGGACAACCAAAACACATAAAAAATGTTTTTAAAAAATAACAAGCAACCACCCTGGGCAACATGGCTCCTAATTCTGCTAAACCACATATGTGTTACTGAAATACATAAACGCTTAGAGCTTAAATATTAAGCACTATACATTTTCTTAATAAAAAACATAATTGTTAGAAATTGTCCCTTTACAATTTGCTAGATCTGTTCATGACTGTGTGGTGATTTGTTGTTTGGTTGGTTTCGTGCATGCACCAGTCAAACTGGACACTATGACTTCTACATAGGAGAGAGGATGACAGCAATTTGGAGGCTGGTCGGGAATCGTGAACAGGCAGGAATCATAAAGACATCTCGTCAAGGGAATGACAGCAGCAAAAGTAAGGTGTGGGCATCTTGTAATGCTTATAGTATGATTGGCGTAGTCCTACCTCCTCGCTAGCAGTAGCAGGGGCTTCATTTTGAAAGGAGAGTTCCAAAAAGAACCCCAAATGGCCTTCATCAACTTATCAAAGCCGGGTTTTGTTGAATCAGTCATGGGTAAGGATGCACTTTAGCCACCCCTTCATGTTTTGGCAGTTAGGATCCACCTTTGGCTTATATGACAAATTCTCAAGTCTCAGTATGAGGCACACGAAACATTTGTTTATTGAGGGAAAAGAATAAGCACACAATGGGGCTTGATAGATAGATAGATAGAGAGAGAGAGAGAGAGAGAGAGAGAGAGAATGCGAATGATTTATTCAAATATTCCAAGGCCCCTTATGAAGGGGTAGTGAACAAACACAGATCAACAGCCATAATAAGCTTAGCAATCCATCAAATATGCCTAATACAAAAAGGAATACAAATCATCATCAATAATCTAGTGATACATGATACTAGTGTCGCTACATATAACAATTGCTTCAGTCAGATGGCAATTAATATCCAGTAAGAACATGACAGAAGAAGGACTATGAAATAAGAGAGAGGGAGAGAGAGAGAGAGAGAGAGAGAGAGAGAGAGAGATTTTGCTTGTCGCTTATTGCCGACAATAACCTAAAAAAAGCAAAAGAAGAAACCGTTATTCTAGAAATCAGAGATGTTTCAATGAATTTTGGCGCATGATTTCTTTTGATAAGGAGTTAGGCTAGTTGGTCCAAGTGACATCTCCGTGTTATTGGCCAAAGCCTTTAGCACATGTGAGAGACTGCGGCACTAAGACTAAGAGCCACTGCAAAGTCCTCTAATTGTTGACGTGATGTCATATCTTCACAATTAAGCTACACAACATATCCATTACCGCAAAAAAACATCAGTTCAATTAATAAATGGTTATAGGACAGACAACAGGTTTTAGTGTGACTGGTTACGTGAATGCACTTGCTGCCATGCAAGCCCATTTTTTTAATAATCTATCTATGATTTAGAAAAGAGGAAAATCATAATACTGAGGTGGTTACCCTCCACCCCCACCCCCTTGGCGCCAAAGCTGTCGTTTGTTTTCTGTGACGGAATCTGTTAGCTCCACGTGTTGTAGAGCTGAAGAAAGGCTAAAATGTCATTAATACATGAAATTAAGAGAATACTATGGACCACGTCTGTTATTTTGTTTTCATGATAGTCGCAGTGTTTGGGAAAGGCAATGGAGAACATGAAGGAGAAGGCTTATTTTCACTCCAACAATCTGGTTGAAGTTTTCAGTCCCAGCCATAACGCAAACAACAATTAATGACTTCATCTGGACAATATAATGAGGCGTGGATCCTAAAAAATGTAGGAGCATCTGCATACATGTGTTCCCCACACGAGTGTGTAGAAAGGCCCAGATACACGTCTGTGTGTTTATGCACGCGAGTTCTATGAGAGAGAGAGAGAGAGAGATGAGAGAGAGAGAGAGAGAGAGAATGCGAAAGTTTATTCAGTTCAGGCCTAGGCCCCTCACTGAAGGGGTGTCAAGTAATACAAAGCATGTTGATATAAAGAGAGAGAGAGAGAGAGAGAGAGAGAGAGGAGAGAGAGAGAGAGAGAGAGAGAGAGAATGCGAATGCGAAAGTTTATTCAGTTCAGGCCTAGGCCCCTCACTGAAGGGGTGTCAAGTAATACAAAGCATGTTGATTGATAGAGAGAGAGAGAGAGAGAGAGAGAGACAGAGAGAGAGAGAGAGAGAGAGAGATTCCGGAATCGCTTGCAGTGGGCCAACATATAGACTCTACAGGAAGCGACTAAGACTGAATTTATTAGTATACAGTCTAGGCCTATTTTTCACCAGTAGTTACTACAATACAAAAAACACATAAAATAATTATTCTATTGCCTCTGCGATAATATTTCCTTGTATATATAAGCTTACGCCAGCTCCAGTTTCTGACCCTCTTTCTCTCCAGATCCCTAGGTATAATTAAGCTTTCAACTCATGGTTGGCGAGGCTCTTTTGTCTCAGAAACGACCTCCTGGAACAAACTTCCCCTTTCCCTCCGTCAGCGACCAAACACTCTCTGGTTTTAAATATAATCCCAAAACCCACACGTTCCCCCGTCATTGAAGCTCCACTCTCTTTTTCTTCTCTCTCTTGCCTTTAGGTCTGTTTCTGCTGTATTCCATTTATGTCATACGTGTGTGTTCGCTTTGTATTGCGTTTTTGTTTTGAATGCGTTATGAAAGCTAACATGTGTGTGGGTGCGCTTTGATTTGATTTTTATCAAGATTCAGTCAGTCAGTCATTCAGTTTGGCCTGTCGCCCCTCCCAGGGCAAAGGCCGCCAACAAGACCCCTACAGCTGTCTCTGTCCTGGGCCAGTCTCTCCAGCTGTCCCCTGGTGAGGCCCATCTTCTTGGCGTCAGGATTCCACCTGAGGGCTTGCTTTGTTGTGTTGGTGGCTGGCTTGCGGAGAGTGTGGCCAATCCATCTCCAGCGGTGCTGTTGGATCTCCACCCCTGCAGGCTGCTGTTGTGTTCGCTGCCACAGTTCCTCGTTGCTGATGGTGTCAGGCCAGCGCACTCAGAGGATTTTCCTCAGACAGTGGATGAAGGTCTGGATCTTCTTTGTAGTTGTTACCGTGGTCCTCCACGTCTCGGCCCCATACCGCAGAACGGACTTCACATTGGTATTGAAGAGCCTGATCTTGGTGTTGACCGACAGGTCTCTGAAAGCGCCGTATAAACATTGTATGTTGTTGTAAAAACCCACTAAAGGCAAACAGCTAATAGGCTTATTATTATCATAAAAATGGTGAGGGTATCTATTATTTTAAAAGTCTTAGTCAAATGTATAAGTTTCGGTGGTGTGTTCTTCAAACTCAGTCGCGTATCACACACAGACAAGTGCACCAGAGTAGGCTTACCTGACCTACCACCTACACTTTTCCTCCATATCATATTGTGTGATATGTGTTGCAGACTTGAGGTTTGGCTGCTCCATCTAACATCTATTATTTTTATGTCATGTTGGCCTGTAGAATTGAATGGCCAACATGCAATGCCTTCACACTGAAAACGAGTTCAGCCCTGCCCTTCGCCAGGCCAGTAGTTGCCTCCTCTGGTATCTGGAAGTCATAGTCGGAGTCGACAAATCAGTGTAGATTGCAACACCATTGACACTGCATCCTATAACCATACAACATAATAAGCGGTTCCTTAAAAATGTTGTGCATTGCATTTTTGGGAGACGCAGATCAAGAATATGAAACGATAGATAAGACTGGTGTACGACAAACGGGTTGCAGCCTGTTGGCACCACCTTTATGACATACGGAATTGTGATATTCTCTTCTTCTGCGCTTACAGATATGTTTAAGATGAAGATGATATTTTTGTTTTGTGTGTAAATGTGTATGTGAGTCATCCATCAAGAGCAAAGGCTAGTCAATGATGTGGTGATGCATGTGAATTAAGAGAAGTGTTTGTGCCTCGACCTCTGATTCTTATTTAAAATCCTTGTATTGATGAACATTTTATGGTTTGAATGTGTACGCCTGGTGTGGTAATCATGAATGTGTCTAATCAGTTAACACGGGTAGTAACATGTAAATGAACACAAACAGTCAAATGTTACCCGCAGTTTCTTCTAATTTGCATGTTACCACCCATGTTAACTGTTGACGCATTCATGAATACAGCACCTGGTTCTTAGTCATTACAAGGGGTTAACGCCATCGGAGGATTCTGTTACTGGCTGTAATGGTCTTTTTCTGACAGTCTACACTGTGTTGTGCAGGTGATATTCCGCGTCCTGATTACCTGTGGAACGCTTTAAAGGCATCAAATATTATTTGTTTAATGAGTGTGCGTGTGTGTGCGTTAAGCGTTTGGAAGACTTCCCAGAATATTTGAAGTCCAAT
>JAGGCT020004101.1:1852905-1875405 GCA_017654935.2 Phymorhynchus buccinoides
GGGACGGAATCCAGCTCTCGCAGGGCCTCAGTGTCTTTTGTGTTTATTTTGAGTACTGTAGTGTAAAATTTCTGAGTACTTATTTTCTTGACGGATATTGTCTTTGTTTCTTAAAGCTTGTATCGAAGAGAGTGAATCAGTTCAAATATAAATGAGCAGGCCTGCAGAATGGCCCAGAGTTCTGCACTGAAGATTGAAATGTCTTTATTAAGTTGAAAGATTTTTGTAATTTTTTATGATGGTATATGGAATGCACAGCCTATCTTTTGGTTTGTAAGTTAAGAGCAGTCAGTGTATATTAGCAGATCTATGTTGTAGGCCATGTATTTTTTCTTTGGCACGTGCGGCTAGAATATGCGGAGCTTGGGATATAGATAGAAAGCCTTGCAAGTTGGTATCGTACACAGCCTCTTCCAATTCCCATTGGGGGTATCACCAAGGCGGACATTTTGTTATTTCGTTTAATGAAATGTCAGACAAGGAAAATAGTGATGTCGTGTGTTCAACGATGTCTACAGTTTTATGAAAAATTCTAGGTTTCTTTTTGTTTTTATCGATTCCCATTGTCTTTCCCAGTTGGAAGTGTTAAATATATTGAACAATTGTTCGTCGAGTAAATATTGGTAGCAGTTACAGTGGTCAAAAGATTTGCACATCTTAGTTTAAGGTAAACATGTCAAATGTTAAGGCCATATTTAAACCTACTGTAGTATTTTGGTGATATGCAAACACATTAAGTCATAATTGGAATGATTTCTTTGTTTATGTAATGTTGTTGTTTTATCCTGGCTTAAAGACTCCAGAGATCATCCCAACAGCCAAAGCAGTTGAACACTATGGTACAAAGGCATCAGCTTAGGGATGGGAACATTACGTGTGGTGACCGTTTTTGATTACCCCGCCACGTACGTGAGCAGCCACACTCTGAAGGACTTCAGAATGTTGAAAATCATTGTTGTTACAAAGCTTGCAATGGCACAAACCACTGGCATAAGTTTGGGCAAGTGTGTTCTTGGTTGTAGGCTGTATTTACGGGAAAGTTTGTGTTTAATTTATTTTCAGTAAAGTATTGATGTACTTGTAAAACAAAACCTTCTTTGCTTTGTTGCATTAATTAACATCTTTATATTTGCATTCATGCTTGAGTATATGTGGATAAAAAAGTTATAAACTCTCTCTTCTCTCTCTCTCTCTCTCTCTCTCTCTCCTCTCTCTCTCTCTCTCTCTCAACTCTCTCTCTCTCTCTCTACTCTCTCTCCACTCTCTCTACTCTCTCCACTCTCTCTCTCTCTCTCTCCACTCTCTCTTCTCTCTCTCTTCTCCACTCTCTCTCTCTCTCTCTACTCTCTCTCTCTCCCACTCTCTCTCTCTCTCTCCACTCTCTCTCTACTCTCTCTCTCTCTCTCTCTCTCTCTCTCCACTCTCTCTCTCTCTCTCACTCTCACTCTCTCTCTCTCTCTCTCTCTCTCTCTCTCCACTCTCTCTCTTCTCTCTCTCTCTCCACTCTCTCTCTCTCTCCTCTCTCTCTCTCTCCACTCTCTCTCTCTCTCTCTCTCTCTCTCTCCACTCTCTCTCTCTCTACTCTCTCTCTCTCTCTCTCTCTCTCTCTCTCTCTCTCTCTCTCTCTCTCTCTCTCTCTCTCTCTCTCTCTCTCTCTCTCTCTAACAACATGATAAATGGTTCTATTTTGGAGCTTAACTGTGTTACATCTGTTGATGTAGCATGACAAGTGTGCATTGCATAGGTCAGATTGTGCTAGATGCCTGGATTATAGTGCCCCATACCTTAATTTACATGTCATTGTAATTAGTTCCATGAATTTGCAGTAAGTGAGCAACATTTTTGTGGTATTATGTTTGAATTGCAGCTTTAGATTTATCAGATTTATGTCAAAAGGAAAATAAGATTGGGGAACAATATGTTTTTTGTTTTTTATTTATTAGATTTGTTTAATAATGAATATATAAATTAAGAACACAATATTCTTTCACAACATGATCTCTATGTCAAATAAAGAGAACTGTTATTTATGGATATGGATCGTTTCCATGATGAAGTTTCAATAAATTTGTGACTTGTTTGTAATCATCTTTTGTTCTTATAAATTGTGGAACATGCATATGTGTATGTATCATGCTTTTAATTCTATTATCTCTTCCATCTGTCACTGTTCAATTGTGCCTGTCACCCTTGCTGTGCTGTGCTCTCTCTCTCTCTCTCTCTCTCTCTCTCTCTCTCTCTCTCTCTCTCTCTCTCTCTCTCTCTCTCTCTCTCTCTCTCATGTGAATCTCTCATCATTTTACATTGCATTGTCTTACAGTAAGAAGATAATTATATTCTTAATCTTTGCCTCTCACACGTTCCTGTAAGAAACACACAAAAACAAGCGCGGATTCGCAATCGTTTGTGGCACGCGACTATTTCAACTGCAAACAAGGGCATACACTGAGTCGCCTCCCCTGGCTTTTCAATATGTGGACAATTTTGGACCGACCGACCGACGACGACAGACCGACAAAGTGAGTTATAGGTTTGTGGCTTGAGCCACAAACAATAAAGGGCACTGACCAGTACATTACAAACAATTACAATTCAAGTAGATAGCAGCAGTGCTTTGGCTTCTGTGGTGGATTGCTCTCATCTGACTTAAAATTGTGTTTCCCAATCCCTCTGGTACTTTTCACTTAATATACCAATTTTCATTGAAGCTCTTAGTCTTACTACACTGTCCAGAAAAAAGAAAAATGAAAACTTGAATAAAATCAAACTTCATGCACGGAACAAAGTGTAGAAGAAACATAGTACATGCCATGCATGTGGCATTAACATGGTACTCGGTCACAAATCAGATGTTCACAATGCATCTCTTAGAGAGCATTCCCAGGCCAAAAGGCCATAGTTGGTAAAGTATGCATGTGTCCGTGTTCAGTTTTCACTGGTCTCTCCGCTGCGTACAGCCAACACATTCTGATTTCGGAGGAGCTCAAAGGAGAAAGTTATTTGGAAGATTTTTTTTTTTAAGGCAAGAGAATGTGCCAATAAGTCTGAAAGATAGTAGACGACAGTAAGCAACAAAAAAAAGGCAGAGTCAAAGAGTGGTAAATTAGACGAAGTTACAAGCACAGGACTTTCAGGTGGGGGAACAATCTGTACGAAAGAACCCTGGTATACTACTAGGGTCTGGAGTGAGTTGACCCAATAACAAAGGTGTTGTGGAGTGGAGACATGTCCCCCTCTCCTGTTCATCTATTCAGTAAAGGAGTCAGTTCTTTGGTTTATAAAATGTTCTTTGCCACCCCCCTTTCCATCCCAATCCTTCACTGTATTCCTTTGGTGACGCTGTTTTAGGGACACATAGGTTTACCAGGGTGCATGGCCAATCAACGGTTGGAAAGCAGAAAGAAAGAAAGGTCAAAATGTTCTTTGCCACCCCCCTTTCCATCCCAATCCTTCACTGTATTCCTTTGGTGACGCTGTTTTAGGGACACATAGGATTACCAGGGTGCATGGCCAATCAACGGTTGGAAAGCAGAAAGAAAGAAAGGTCAAAATGTTCTTTGCCACCCCCCTTTCCATCCCAATCCTTCACTGTATTCCTTTGGTGACGCTGTTTTAGGGACACATAGGATTACCAGGGTGCATGGCCAATCAACGGTTGGAAAGCAGAAAGAAAGAAAGGTCAAAATGTTCTTTGCCACCCCCCTTTCCATCCCAATCCTTCACTGTATTCCTTTGGTGACGCTGTTTTAGGGACACATAGGATTACCAGGGTGCATGGCCAATCAACGGTTGGAAAGCAGAAAGAAAGAAAGGTCAAAATGTTCTTTGCCACCCCCCTTTCCATCCCAATCCTTCACTGTATTCCTTTGGTGACGCTGTTTTAGGGTTTGAAAGTAGAAAGAAAGAAAGGTCAAAATGTACGGATTAGTGGAAATTCGGACACATGCGCAAATCTTTTCTCTTCTTTCTTTTACTTATTTACGGATTGCGCACGGGTTTCCGCACATTATCTCCGCATGTATGTGTACACGGCTTTAATGTGAAGGCAAAACAGCATACACACAGCAACTGTTGCTGAACGGCAGACTTGCTATCAACCGCTTTATCTCACCTGCAGTTCTTGACAGATTGTATCCATCCCCACCCCACATGACCCGTATGCATCAACTAATGTACTACAATACACTATTTTTGAAGCAACAATTCTATAATGTCCAGCCAAAGACATCAAGGAACACTTTTAGACCCAAGTTGTAAGCACATCGGTTTCTCTACAGACCTCTTCTATTTTAGGTAGTACTATTACACAACACAAGAAAAAGGAAACGATTCTGTGCAGCACTTCACAATATTATCATATATTTGAGACACACAACAGACGGAATATATTTGTAATCCTGCCCTGTTGGACAACCAAAACACATAACAAATGTTTTTAAAAAATAACAAGCAACCACCCTGGGCAACATGGCTCCTAATTCTGCTAAACCACATATGTGTTACTGAAATACATAAACGCTTAGAGCTTAAATATTAAGCACTATACATTTTCTTAATAAAAAACATAATTGTTAGAAATTGTCCCTTTACAATTTGTTAGATCTGTTCATGACTGTGTGGTGATTTGTTGTTTGGTTGGTTTCGTGCATGCACCAGTCAAACTGGACACTATGACTTCTACATAGGAGAGAGGATGACAGCAATTTGGAGGCTGGTCGGGAATCGTGAACAGGCAGGAATCATAAAGACATCTCGTCAAGGGAATGACAGCAGCAAAAGTAAGGTGTGGGCATCTTGTAATGCTTATAGTATGATTGGCGTAGTCCTACCTCCTCGCTAGCAGTAGCAGGGGCTTCATTTTGAAAGGAGAGTTCCAAAAAGAACCCCAAATGGCCTTCATCAACTTATCAAAGCCGGGTTTTGTTGAATCAGTCATGGGTAAGGATGCACTTTAGCCACCCCTTCATGTTTTGGCAGTTAGGATCCACCTTTGGCTTATATGACAAATTCTCAAGTCTCAGTATGAGGCACACGAAACATTTGTTTATTGAGGGAAAAGAATAAGCACACAATGGGCTTGATAGATAGATAGATAGATAGAGAGAGAGAGAGAGAGAATGCGAATGATTTATTCAAATATTCCAAGGCCCCTTATGAAGGGGTAGTGAACAAACACAGATCAACAGCCATAATAAACTTAGCAATCCATCAAATATGCCTAATACAAAAAGGAATACAAATCATCATCAATAATCTAGTGATACATGATACTAGTGTCGCTACATAATTTATAACAATTGCTTCAGTCAGATGGCAATTAATATCCAGTAAGAACATGACAGAAGAAGGACTATGAAATAAGAGAGAGGGAGAGAGAGAGAGAGATTTTGCTTGTCGCTTATTGCCGACAATAACCTAAAAAAAGCAAAAGAAGAAACCGTTATTCTAGAAATCAGAGATGTTTCAATGAATTTGGGCGCATGATTTCTTTTGATAAGGAGTTAGGCTAGTTGGTCCAAGTGACATCTCCGTGTTATTGGCCAAAGCCTTTAGCACATGTGAGAGACTGCGGCACTAAGACTAAGAGCCACTGCAAAGTCCTCTAATTGTTGACGTGATGTCATATCTTCACAATTAAGCTACACAACATATCCATTACCGCAAAAAAACATCAGTTCAATTAATAAATGGTTATAGGACAGACAACGGGTTTTAGTGTGACTGGTTACGTGAATGCACTTGCTGCCATGCAAGCCCATTTTTTTAATAATCTATCTATGATTTAGAAAAGAGGAAAATCATAATACTGAGGTGGTTACCCTCCACCCCCACCCCCTTGGCGCCAAAGCTGTCGTTTGTTTTCTGTGACGGAATCTGTTAGCTCCACGTGTTGTAGAGCTGAAGAAAGGCTAAAATGTCATTAATACATGAAATTAAGAGAATACTATGGACCACGTCTGTTATTTTGTTTTCATGATAGTCGCAGTGTTTGGGAAAGGCAATGGAGAACATGAAGGAGAAGGCTTATTTTCACTCCAACAATCTGGTTGAAGTTTTCAGTCCCAGCCATAACGCAAACAACAATTAATGACTTCATCTGGACAATATAATGAGGCGTGGATCCTAAAAGATGTAGGAGCATCTGCATACATGTGTTCCCCACACGAGTGTGTAGAAAGGCCCAGATACACGTCTGTGTGTTTATGCACGCGAGTTCTATGAGAGAGAGAGAGAGAGAGAGAGAGAGAGAGAGAGAGAGAGAGAGAGAGAGAGAGAGAGAGAGAGAGAGAGAGAGAGAGAGAGAATGCGAAAGTTTATTCAGTTCAGGCCTAGGCCCCTCACTGAAGGGGTGTCAAGTAATACAAAGCATGTTGATATAAGAGAGAGAGACAGAGAGAGAGAGAGAGAGAGAGAGAGAGAGAGAGAGAGAGAGAGAGAATGCGAATGCAAAAGTTTGTTCAGTTCAGGCCTAGGCCCCTCACTGAAGGGGTGTCAAGTAATACAAAGCATGTTGATATAAGAGAGAGAGAGAGAGAGAGAGATTCCGGAATCGCTTGCAGTGGGCCAACATATAGACTCTACAGGAAGCGACTAAGACTGAATTTATTAGTATACAGTCTAGGCCTATTTTTCACCAGTAGTTACTACAATACAAAAAACACATAAAATAATTATTCTATTGCCTCTGCGATAATATTTCCTTGGAAGCAAGCAAATGTTACGGCTATTTTTAAAAAAGGTTCAAGATCTCAACCAGGTAACTACAGACCTGTCAGCTTGACATGTATTGTTTGTAAAATTTTAGAGTCATTTGTTAGAGAGGTAATCACAGATCATATGAATGTTAATAAACTATATACTCCATGTCAACATGGCTTTAGAAATAAAAGATCTTGTACTACGCAGCTTCTTGAAGTTATGGAGGAAATAACTGACCTGTTGGATAATGGTGATAATGTTGATATTGTATATTTGGATTTCAGGAAAGCTTTTGATAGTGTGCCACATGAGAGACTGTTAATTAAATTGAAAGCTTACGGCATAGCTGGTAATGTACACAACTGGATTAGAAACTTCCTTACTGACAGATACCAGAGAGTTAGAGTAGGGGAAATGTACTCGTCTAAGACAAACGTTTTAAGTGGAATCCCTCAGGGAAGCATCTTGGGTCCTACCTTATTTACCATTTTCATAAATGACCTCCCTGAATGTGTGGAGTCGTCTTGTAAAGTATTCGCAGACGATACAAAGATTTTTAATAAAGCCAAGAATAATAAACTAATTCAAAAAGATTTAGATAAATTACAAGATTGGACAAACGAATGGAACCTTTATTTTAATACTGATAAATGTAAGGTAATGCACGTTGGTAAAAGTAATCCAAATGCAACTTACACCATGGAAAAAAACAATGCCCCTTGTCCAGTAACAGTGTGCGAGCTAGAAAAAGATCTGGGGGTAACCTTTGACAAAGACCTTTCATTTGATATACACATCCAGAACTGCATCAATAAAGCAAACCAAATGATAGGATTGATTAAAAGAACATTTATCAGTATTGATCATGATATTTTTATTAAATTATACAAAGCTTTAGTTAGACCGCACTTAGAATATGGCAACATTATCTGGGCTCCAAAATTTAAGTACCAGTCAATAGCAATTGAAAGGGTGCAGCGTAGAGCTACAAAACTTGTTAAAGCATGCACAATCATGGATTATTACCACAGATTACAGTACCTTAATTTATTTTCACTTAAAGGAAGGAGAACAAGGGGAGATCTTATAGAAACTTATAAAATATTCAACAATCATGTGGATTTGTCCTGGAGTAATTTCTTTTCATCTCCTCAATACAATATGACTAGAAACGCCTGTGGGAAAGTTTTTGTTAAAAGATATAATACTAACATAAGAAAAAATTGTTTTGGTAACAGAATTACTAACATGTGGAACGAATTGCCTACTGACGTAAAATGTGCACCTCATACTAATATGTTTAAAAATCGTCTGGATACATTACCAAAATTTTTAGAAGTTTTTAGAAGCTATGACGAATAATGATTTATGAGGAAAATTTATGCCGCATCAACCTTGACCAAAAAGATACATTTACCAGAAAAATCATAAAAGATGGGACTGTTTGGAAAAGCTTTACGGCTTGTTTTGTCCCTACCTACCTACCTACCATATATAAGCTTACGCCAGCTCCAGTTTCTGACCCTCTTTCTCTCCAGATCCCTAGGTATAATTAAGCTTTCAACTCATGGTTGGCGAGGCTCTTTTGTCTCAGAAACGACCTCCTGGAACAAACTTCCCCTTTCCCTCCGTCAGCGACCAACACTCTCTGGTTTTAAATCTAATCCCAAAACCCACACGTTCCCCCGTCATTGAAGCTCCACTCTTTTTCTTCTCTCTCTTGCCTTTAGGTCTGTTTCCGCTGTTTTCTATTTATGGCATACGCGTATGTTCGCTTTGTATTGCGTTTTTGTTTCAAATGCGTTATGAATGCTAACATGTGTGTGGGTGCGCTTTGATTTGATTTTTATCAAGATTCAGTCAGTCAGTCATTCAGTTTGGCCTGTCGCCCCTCCCAGGGCAAAGGCCGCCAACAAGACCCCTACAGCTGTCTCTGTCCTGGGCCAGTCTCTCCAGCTGTCCCCTGGTGAGGCCCATCTTCTTGGCGTCAGGATTCCACCTGAGGGCTTGCTTTGTTGTGCTGGTGGCTGGCTTGCAGAGAGTGTGGCCAATCCATCTCCAGCGGTGCTGTTGGATCTCCACCCCTGCAGGCTGCTGTTGTGTTCGCTGCCACAGTTCCTCGTTGCTGATGGTGTCAGGCCAGCGCACTCAGAGGATTTTCCTCAGACAGTGGATGAAGGTCTGGATCTTCTTTGTAGTTGTTACCGTGGTCCTCCACGTCTCGGCCCCATACCGCAGAACGGACTTCACATTGGTATTGAAGAGCCTGATCTTGGTGTTGACCGACAGGTCTCTGAAAGCGCCGTATAAACATTGTATGTTGTTGTTGTAAAAACCCACTAAAGGCAAACAGCTAATAGGCTTATTATTATCATAAAAATGGTGAGGGTATCTATTATTTTAAAAGTCTTAGTCAAATGTATAAGTTTCGGTGGTGTGTTCTTCAAACTCAGTCGCGTATCACACACAGACAAGTGCACCAGAGTAGGCTTACCTGACCTACCACCTACACTTTTCCTCCATATCATATTGTGTGATATGTGTTGCAGACTTGAGGTTTGGCTGCTCCATCTAACATCTATTATTTTTATGTCATGTTGGCCTGTAGAATTGAATGGCCAACATGCAATGCCTTCACACTGAAAACGAGTTCAGCCCTGCCCTTCGCCAGGCCAGTAGTTGCCTCCTCTGGTATCTGGAAGTCATAGTCGGAGTCGACAAATGAGTGTAGATTGCAACACCGTTGACACTGCATCCTATAACCATACAACATAATAAGCGGTTCCTTAAAAATGTTGTGCACTGCATTTTTGGGAGACGCAGATCAAGAATATGAAACGATAGATAAGACTGAGGTGTACGACAAACGGGTTGCAGCCTGTTGGCACCACCTTTATAAGACATACAGAATTGTGATATTCTCTTCTTCTGCGCTTACAGATATGTTTAAGATGAAGATGATATTTTTGTTTTGTGTGTTAATGTGTATGCGAGTCATCCATCAAGAGCAAAGGCTAGTCAATGATGTGGTGATGTATGTGAATTAAGAGAAGTGTTCGTGCCTCGACCTCTGATTCTTATTTAAAATCCTTGTATTGATGAACATTTTATGGTTTGAATGTGTACGCCTGGTGTGGTAATCATGAATGTGTCTAACAATTAACACGGGTAGTAACATGTAAATGAACACAAACAGCCAAATGTTACCCGCAGTTTCTTCTAATTTGCATGTTACCACCCGTGTTAACTGTTGACGCATTCATGAATACAGCACCTGGTTCTTAGTCATTACAAGGGGTTAACGCCATCGGAGGATTCTGTTACTGGCTGTAATGGTCTTTTTCTGACAGTCTACACTGTGTTGTGCAGGTGATATTCCGCGTCCTGATTACCTGTGGAACGCTTTAAAGGCATCAAATATTATTTGTTTAATGAGTGTGCGTGTGTGTGTGTGTGTTAAGCGTTTGGGAGACTTCCCATATTTGAAGTAATTTAAAACATTCCCAATTTTTAATGTTCAGATTTTCTTTGAGCTTCATACTGATGGGTGCAACGAGTAGCTTGGCAGAGTTGAACAGTATGTAAGAGATTTCTGGTTTATATCTCATAATCCAGTGGAATGATAACTGGAGTCCTTCAACTGGGGTTTGAAACAACAATAGTTGAAGTCACACACACACACACACACTTCTGTCACATCATGTTATCTGGCACACTCAACACCCAAACATTTCATATGCACACTCAATTATGTGTTTTTATTTTTCATGATGCAAAACACAGCTTATCAATGATATCATTTCTCATCCACAGTAAAATAATGACTTCTGCTACAAACATCCTCAGTGGATGCATGAAAGAAAAAATAGAATAAAAAGGAAATTAGTTGTTTGGGTGTTGTTTCTTTCTTTACTTTTTTGGCAGGAACATTACTGTAATACAATTTGTATTCATTACTTGATTAGACACAACAGTGATAAACACTGTGCATACTGCACATATTGACATTGTTCTAAATGATCTATAGACTCTTGCAAATGAAGCCTCTCACTCTCAGTAAAATACACTATACTAGAATTCATACATCATAATCAGACTCACAGAGACAAATAATGTATTGATTTGATTACATGTGAATGATGACTCATATCATCAAAATCGCATCGCATTCAGATTCGATTCATATGTTAATAATAATAATGGGAATTTACGTAGCACTCTTTTTCACACGAGCTCAGTGCGCCTGACATTCATAACAAGAACATTAAAGGTAAACAAATAATAAATCACTAGAAAGTAAAATAAACATGATGCTTGCATGCAACATTCTCTTTCTTCCTCACACACACACACACATGCATGCATGCAGACACACACATGAACGCACGCACACATGCATACACTCACAATTGTACCAGAGTAAAATAGTTACAATATGAAAATTTTAAGAAGAAACATAGACCACATTCACCTTCTCAATCAAGCTTAGAGTAAGATACAATACTGGAAATAAAATCATACTGCCATCGACATACCAGTTACATGACTATAGTAGACAAATTTTACAAAATCAAAGATATCCTTCTACCTTCTTTACAAGTGCTTAAAGTTTACAAGACGTAGATTGTCTCCCACATTCTACACACAACTTCCAAAAACTTGTTTCCTTTCTATGTTTCAACTTTTGGTCAATGGTTGATGAAGGCTTCTGTTATTAAAAACGGGAAATTCCCAAAGTTTAACCGAAAGCATGTTGTTTTGTGTTTTTAATTGCAATACATTTTTTTTAAACTGGGTATCATGAGCAAAGGAATGGTCAACAACAGGGTGCCTAATGAAAACATCAGAGAGAGGAGCAGTGTACAAGACAAAGAGAACTGGCCCCAATACAGATCCCTGAGGTACACCACAAGAAATTAACTTCGGATCTGAACTGCAGTTGTTGATCATGACAGTCTGAAAGTGATTTGTTAGATATGAGGAGAACCACTGTAGAACTGTAGAATGGATTCCAAAAACACGTTCCAACCGAGAGAGAAGAATGGTGTGATCTATTGTATCAAATGCTGCCGACAGACCTAGGAGATTCAAGGCTGACACTTTTCCATTGCCAAGAGCTAAGAGGAAATCATTAAGAACATTAGTCAGAGCCATTTCAGTGCTGTGAGCAGGTCGATAGGCAGACTGGAGTTGGTTGAACAAATTGCTTGCTGACAGATGGTTAGCACCACAAAGCATCAAATCAGGGCCTGTTATCCAAAGACCCTAGCGTAGTGCTAGCATTGAATTATCTTCATATAATAAATGATGTGATGATGACAGATCGATGAACAGGCCTTTGGTCTGTTCCGTGTTCGTGCTGATCGAGTGATCCAACTCTCTTGTTCACAAAACTGAAAGAAGCAGACTTTGAGGTTCGTAAACATGACGAGGGTGACAAAACTACATCTTTGCATTATGCTCTAGGCTAAGATCTGACGGCAAGAAAGAAAAAGAAATCGGAAGAAAAAACAATGGCGTGTTTTGGATAGATCACTGATTTAAAAATAAAGATCAGTGACAATTTTTTTCCTTCAAGTATGAAGAGTTCTTGTGTTCGGCCTTCATAGGTTCCTTCGACGTATTGATACCAGAACCAGAACCAGAACCAGAAGAAACTTATTTGCAGAACACGACATGGGAACGAGATTCGGGCCGAACAGCTGTTTGGCGAGCAAACCAACGGCTGTTCGGTGAGCATATTCAGGGGCTATTAAGCAGGCACCAGAATACTCTGAAGTGCAATCCTCTGAAAACCGAGCTAAAGGGGCCATCAAGGCCCCAGACTAAAGAGGGACAACACTAAAAAGTGAAATCAGTTCTGAACACCACCAAAAAGGCTTCATAAAGTGATAAATCACTTTACAATGCTATTTAACACAAAGGATAACACTCAAAAAAGGGCAAAACCTATATAAGGGAAAACCCGGTTCGGCGAACATCGATTCGGGCTGTTTGCCGAACAACCGTTCAGCCAGCTAAGGGTGGCTTTTAAGTTTAATGGTATTTTTTTGCTGAAACATGGCTAGAGGTGAAAGGGTTAACAAGAGCAGTTTTGTACAGGTCAGGGAAAACACCACTCAGTAAAGAGTCGCTTATGATCTGAGTCATGACAGGCACAGCAACATCAAGACATTCATACAACAAAGGGGGTGGTAAAGGGTCAAGGTCACACGTCTTGGGGGCAGATCTTTTCAAAACATCAGACATGTTCCTCAGACACAGACACAGGGGAGAAAAAAAAAGCAAGAGAAGACCCTACAAACTCTTTGCCTTGGGAGTGGGAGACAGTGGGATGCAGGTCAACCTCTTTCCTAAGTTTGGAAATAAAGAAATCGGAAAAGACACATAGCAATGATGGTGTGTGTGTGTGTGTGTGGGGGGGGGGGGGGTATACAGTCAGAATTTTGGTAGGTTTAACCCTTGCACAGTTTGTTTGTAATACAGTTCTTTACTATTTAATGTTGAAACATGGCTGGATCCTATCATAACTGATACCAAAATCCTTCCAGCAAACATTTGGGTAGGGGACAAACAACATCAGATACATTTCAACTCTTGAAGGCCCCCCTTAGGGATACCAGAGGGGGTCTTTCATATGAATAAGTTCCACAGCTTCTGAAAGTTTTGTGCTTGTAACTTCCTCAAATCTGTCACTCTCTTTGACTCTGCCTTTTCCCTTTGCTTACTGTCAACTACTTTCTTTCTGCCTTACTGGTCCATATTCCCCCTCCCCCCCTTTTTTTAAAATTAGAAAACTCTTACAGAGAATTTCTCCAGTTGAATGTTAATTGAAAGATAACAATAAATCACATTGCCATTGGTGATAAATTGAATCAACACATCAATATAAACATCTAGCAGAGGATCAAGTTCATATGATTTTCTTCTCCAAAGTCAGAGTGTGGCTGCCCATGTGGCGGGGTAATCAAAAATGGTAACACGTAATGCTCTCATCCCTTCTTTGTGAATTTGTTCAAGTTAAGTGCTTTGGCTGCTGGGATCATCCCTGGAGTCTTTAGTTTAAGCCAGGGAATTACAACATTATTTTCATTTTTTGTCACATTATTTTAAATTGGCGCAGCTCAGGAAGTTCACAAGGGGATAAAACAAAAGGAAGCCCAGAGTTGCTTGTTCTAACAAACTGTCAGTCAACTGAAAAAAATAGGCACACTTTTTGTCCAGGATTTGGATAGAAAAGAAAGTGGTCTGGGCTTAAAACAAAAATGTGTCCACAGTATTCTTTCTTAAGATTTCTTCCTGGATGTGAACTTGTGGAGGTTGTATTTCCCGCACTGCGCCATTGTGGCCTTGATGAGGTCAACAGCATCGCTGAACCTTCCAGGAGTTGGCCACAGCATGGTATGGAGTGTCCACAGTACAGGTCAAGCTGGGGGGTGGGGGGCTGGGGAGATCTTCAGGTCGTCCCTGAAGGAGGCCAGGTTGATGTCATCCAGTCTCTTTTTCTCCACAGACCTTGGCTGGGTGGAGACCCTAGGCACAGACAGTTCAGCAGTCATAGTAGGGATCGGTAGTCATCCACCCTGGTTGATAGAAGGATCTCCTCCTGAAGAAACACACACCAAAAGAAACCGACGTCAAAAATCAAGAGAACAATTATCCCTGAGCCGTACTTTTTCTTTAACATGATTTTTCCTCATTATTTAAAATGAGTACACAGAGGGAAAACTCAGTTTGAAACTGTAAGTCAAGTTGTACTTTTTTACAATACGTTGCAAGTGTACTCACAATGCTTGACTTAACCGTTGCCAATGCTTTGCAAGAGGGATTCCAACAAGCAAAACTTTCTTGACAATAAACAAGCGCGGATTCGCAATCGTTTGTGGCGTGCAACAATTGAAAACGAAAAATCATTTTAAAGAGCAGCCTCAATTTGAAGTGCAGCCTCGATTTGAAGTGCGACAATTTTGTAGCCTCGATTTGAAGTGCGACAATTTTGTAGCCTCGATTTGAAGTGCGACAATTTTGGACCGACCGACAGACCGACAAAGTGAGTTATACTTATAGGTTTGTGTCTTGAACCACAAACAAAAAACCCAAGCCATTTTCAATATTACCAAAAAGTATATATCATTTAAAAGATCAAATAATAACAATAATAATAATTGGCATTTATATAGCGCATATTTAGAAAATGCTATTGATGGCGCTTTACAAACAACAACATTACAAACATTCCCATTAAGACACACACGCATCAGATCTGTTTACCCCAAATCTTCACTGTCAGTAATCCCAAGCTCTGAAAACAGTCATTTCAGGCATCTGTCCGTAATTTTGCTGCCGTCAAACCTTTTGTTGCGCGCGGGGGTACACGCATGTTGCAATCTTCGCCATAGCGGACCTACTAAATACTGGATTCGACACAACGACAGAACACAACACAAAACATGACAAAGTAACGCACTGGCAGTTCATTTTCAGTCACAGTTTGCACACACACGAATCTTTTCCCGCGCATACAACTCGGCTGACAAAATGGCGCAGCGCACACCGCAGATATGAAATCACGGCAAACGCTAATGCGCCAGCTGCTTTCATTTATCGGATTTTGTGAGTTGTTTGCATTCAGCAAGTGTTTCAGTGCACACACTAACGCCGATTTATCAGTTTGATAACGGAAAGGAGCTGCTTTTTAACTTCTTTTCTTGTGAAGTGAGACCATTCACCGAGTTCAAACTTATGGAGTGAGACCTAGTTTCAACTTGGAAGTTGACTTCGCATACAGTCGGCAGTGCTCAAGCGCCATGCCTTCTTTTGATTTTTTTTTCTTTTTTCGCACTCGTTCAGCGGAATTGCAGATTTTTTTGTTGCTGACCGTAATAGCGTAATCGAGGTCTCAAAACGTAATAATTACGGACAAATCCGTAGGGAAAACAGGTCTGACGCATGCACAAACACACACAAGGCTCCCCATTCTGTGCGTCTGTGCATCAAATGTGCGTGACAGACGCAATAAAACTTCGTACTGGGGGTGAAACGACGCACTATAATTACTACTCGAGGGTTGAGACGCACTATAAATCTACCGAGTGCGTGAGCCCGTCTCCCATTTCACACAGCCTGTAAAGCCGGTCTACTGCAGACCCATGAGACCAATTAGGCATGTCAGCCCAAAGTTTACCAGTCTGGTACCACTGCTGTCTGTTTAGGTTAGAAGATAAAGACCCTTCCTCTTCCACCCCTCTACTCGCTAAGTCCAATGGAGCCCTCAACTTCCTTCCTTTCTTTCTTCCTTTACTTTACTTTGGAAACCTCTATTGTTATAAAAAAGCAAGACTGGTATCCAGTACCAGCCAATGGTATCACTTCTGTTGTGGTAGCTCAGCAACCTATTTCAGACTCAAGATCATCTCCAAACCTTCCACCTCAAGACCATAAAATCCAGGTAATCCCCCCACGGGACCCAGAAGTCAGTTAAAAGCAGTTTGGATTGACCATCCCCCTACAGCAAGGCCGGGTCCACCCGGACAAATCACAATGCACATCCTATAGGTATAGAAACTAACCATGGCTATGACATCCTGGAGCATACCCTGCCAACCAGGCCATCAAAATAAAAAGTGCAAACACAGGGTCTAACATGACAGTCATTAGTGCAATTTGATACACAGCGTGTTGTCTATGTAAAGGGGACAGATGCAATAGGATTCAGTTTTAAGATGCACACGGTTCTTGACAGCGTCACCCTCTCTTTATCCGTGCGTGCTGGGGCCATGCCTCTTAGAACACACTTGATCACAAGAAATCCAATGCTTCATTCCAAACATGTCCAGCACTCTGAACCCAATGACAGAACTGCTGGAAAAAGGACGTGGGGAGAACCTCAGCAAGCAGCACTCAAATCTGTCAAAACTGTACACTCAACTGAGCTTAGCATGATTGTTTTTAAATTTCATAGGTCATATGACCCCTGATTGCAGAAAATGATGGGTCAATTTCCAAAGTAATGGTCCAATAATAGGTCCCTGTAGTATATACATTCTAGTGCTTACTTCACTAAACTTCAATTACATTCTATTGCTTAAATTCTATTGCATACTTCATGGGTCAGATGACCCCTGGCTGCACAAAATGAGGGGTCAAATCATGATCAATATGCTCCATTGACCCAGACCTGCTCACAATATGAAACTCAGTGTCCATTGCTCCTATGCTTCCCTTCTTTGCACTGACCAAGCTGACATGGAACAACGAGTAGTGCTGCCACAAGCTATGGGGGGAGGGTAGCATTCCATCAAGAACATGATAGGATCCAAGAGCCTGCAGCCTATTGTTTATGCACCCTTACTCTAGTCAAGTATTACACTAAGAATTAGACGCTCCCGCGTTGTGATTCTCATGAGGCAGCCAGGGCGCTCCAATGGCTCCTATCAGCAGTCAGTCTGATGGCATCGTTCGAACGTCTGTTCCCCAGCTGAAGGTCTCGCTCCACTGTCTGACGCCAATTCATCTTTGGCCTCCCTCTTTTTCTCTGCACCCTTGGGATCCGCCTATAGTCTAGAAGTCCTCTGAAGATTAAAGGGGAAAGCCTTGCCTGGATAGAACAGGGATTTACCTTCAGATGGTTTATGCTCTGTGCCCTCTTCAGCAGCAGTGTGCCAGCCAGAAATAACAGCCATCCCTGCATCTCTGTGACAAGGGCAACCCACTGCTCACTGGGGTGGGTCAGATTCACCGCTCAGTGTGCATACAAGACTGTGTCAAATCTGTGCAAAAAGACAACGACACATGTTACAATGGCATAATAAATGTAAGTCCAGTGATCCAACTTGAAAACTGATGCTCAAAATAAAAGAGATTTTCCAGCCGGAAAATCCTTCCATCTGGATTTTTCGCTATGTACTATACGTATGTCAGAACTTTTGTTGATGGGAGGGGAGGGGAGGAGGGGAGGGAGGGGGAAGGGAGGGGGAGGAGGGGAGGGGGCACGGGGGATGCACACAGGGTACAACTTGCCATCAACAACCAACATCTCCCAACAGCTTTGTTGAGCGGGATATGTGTGTGTGCTTTCAACTGTTGGTCGGCGCTCTTTTGCTGTCTCAGGACCGACCTCCTGGAACAAACTTCCGCTCTCCCTCCGTCAGCGACCGACTCTCTCTGCTTTCAAAGCTAACCTCAAAACCCACCTGTTCCCCCATCATTAAAGCTCCTCTCTCTTTATCTTCTCTCTCTTGCCATTAGGTCTGTTTCTGCTATATTCCATTTATGTTATCTGTGTGTGTTCGCGTTGTAAAACTTGTATTGCGTTTGTGTTTGAATGCGCTTTGAATGCTAACGTGTGTGTGCGCTTTGATTTGATTTCTATCAAGATTCAGCGCCGTATAAATACTGTATGTTGTTGTTGTTGTGTGTGTGTGTGTGTGTGTGTGTGTGTGTGTGTGTGTGTGTGTGTGTGTGTGTTTCACGGAATTTCGCAGCCTCCTTTGCCTTCAAATACTCAAACGTACCGGTTGGCCATTTGTGTTTGCGACTGCAAGCGTACACTTAACCAAATATTGAACCATGCCGCTTGAGAATAATATTGCACTCACATTTTCGGCTGAGAAAATTAATTTCTGCAGAGATTCCTTTAATTACGGCAAATTTTCAAAGGAGACAACGGAGCTGTTTTCATGCCTGAGTGATGTCAAAGATTATGGCCACAAGAAAACATTTTGTTAGTCTTCCTCCATGACCATGATTAGTACCCATTATTTGGAATTACCATAAGCAAATGCACCTACATACTAAGTTTGAACATCATTCATAGATCTAACAATTCTTAAGCAAGATATTACAAGAAATATTTGGGTTTTCAAGGTCAAACTTCAAGGTCAGCAGGTCATAACTTTTCCATAGGACGATATATAGTATACCATGATACATCCAGAGATAAATTTGAAGCGAATCTATCAAGCGGTTCCCGATATATATCTGGCTGGACGTACAAACAAAATCACAAAATAGCCCCCACAGACACTCGAGTGATCGCAAACTGCTCCACCGCCAAAATATGTGTGGAGCACAATGAAATCAACAGCAAACTAGACCATGAAAACACTATATAGAGTAGATCATTCAAGCAAAGTTGCGCAACAGCATTTTCGCCTTCAGTCCATCCTTTCAAATGCTAATGCGGTAACATACATAATATATATATTCAACCACATACTCAAGCTGCCCATCCCAGGGCAACCGGGAAGGGGGTGTTGGGAAACTTTTGTATAAGTTCCCCCACCTTCTGGAAGTTCTGTGCTTATAACTTTCTCTAATCTATCAGTGAAGTATCACTCTCTGCCTTTTCCCTTTGCTTGCTGTCAGTGACATTTACTATCTTTCTGCCTTTTTAGTCCATTCTCCTGCCTGTTTTCAAGAAACACTTTCAAAAAGATTTCCTGCAGCCGAAGTCTGACATGCTGGGCCTAATTATTTCTAACTTAGGTGCATAACCCGTCTGCGCTCACAACTGGCAGGAAACTGAGCAATCAAAGAAGCAGCTTTCACCTTGCAGCTGGTTATCCAGTGAATGCACGATCACAAACAACATGACAAAACAGCAAAAATCACATACCAGCCATCCCCCGTGGGGATACCGGGGGGTCTTTTGTATAAATAGTTCCCCCACCTTCTGGAAGTTCTGTGTTTGTAACTTCCTTTAATCTATCTCTCATTGAGTTTGACTCTGCCTTTTCCCTTTACTTACTGTCTTCTACTACCTTTCTGCCTTACCGGTCCATTCTCCTGCCTTTTTTCAAGAAGTCGGACTTGCTGGGCCTATTTTCTTAGTTAGGCGCATGACGGCAGCATGATGCATCTGCGCTTATAATTGACAGAAAACTGTCTGAGCGATTGAAGATTAAGAAGACATACCAGCCAAGAGTAAACAAACAACAGTGAAGACATTAAGCAGTTTTCACTTACACAGCTACTTATGACCTTTCCCTTGGCCTTTGTCTCTCTTTCCCATTTACCCCCTCCACCCTACCCACCCACCCGGACCCCCCTCCACCCAATCAGTCGACCTGCGGTTAAGGTTAAGGCGATCGCGCATGCGCAACCTAGTTTCTGCATGTATGGTCCATACCCCCCCAACCCCTCCAAGCAAGAGCCAGCCAAGCAGCCAGTCCACTTGTGTCATAACCAAGCCTGCCAGAACTAATAGGAGCACAACACATTATTTGGCTCCAGTGACCTTGACCTATGACCAATGACATATATATTGTCAAACTCAGCCTAGGAATCCAAGATTCTAATCCATATGAAAAATGTGAGGGTCCTAGTCTCCTACATTTCTCTGTTGAAACGTTATTATGTTAACACAGTCAGATAATTAGTCTCAGATAATTAGTCTATCAGTCAGCCAGCTCTGAAAACAAAGCAGCTTTTACAATCGCAACTGCTTAAAAACACAATCATCGAACGAATCACTCACATGCAAACTTATGCTAAACACATAGTGACATACACTCGTGCACACTCACACAAGCATACATACATAATGTACACACACATGTATCTCTATACGCATGCCCATACAATGATACATACACTGAAGCCAGAGGGGCAGGAGCTGTGCCGGTCGGGGATTGCCCCGGTGTGTGCTTCACTAGTCGGAGTGGTCCAGCCTGGATTATAGTGGATACTGCAAAATAAAGGCTTATGGTTAACTTTCATGCATAGACTGTCAACACCACCACACAATACAAAAAAAGATAATTTAATTATTATTAAATTAAATAAATCCCAACTCACAATGCGCTCTCTTAGTAAGTTAGTTTCCGTGAGTTTATATCCTTCATACTTCATATAAATCATAGGCTCCTTTGACATACTTCAATCAGATCCAGAATGAGAACCATCTGGATATAGTGTACATGTATACATACATTTTACATAAATATTTGTTTTTCCCATGTGGGTCTGAGTAGCTTTTGTTTTTGATTTTCCTGCAGCACTGCAGTGCATTCTTTGAACCCCAGAACATGTCAATAATTGCCAGTTACAGCAGGTGGACATTAGCAGAAGATTTTTCTTCCAATTGGGGATGTCAATCCTGCCCCACGCTCACCGGTCTTCATTCAGACCATTAATAGCGCACAGGATGCGTCGTGTTATGTGAATTCATGTCATCCATCCCACCTGCATACATGGCCTACTCGTACCGAACAGTGGGATAGGCTTTGTTTAATATGCGCGCAAGATCTTGTGCATGTGTCCCACACGGTGCCTCAGTTTCTGAAAAGTCTGTCATCCACCAAAGACTATGATTACAATTGAATTAAATACTAATGAGAATTGGGACTCATAGGAGTCAAGGGTCAAAGTAGTGGTAAATGAAGGGCAGGAGCTGTGCCGGTCAGAGCTTGTGCTTGGATACTGCAAAATAAATGCCTATGGTTCACTTCCCCCTCCTTCATACTCTGCACCCCATCTTCTCTCGACTACGGTCTACACCCAGACCCTCCCTGTAATTGAGTGCAAGGGTTGTACACAAGAATGAAGAAATGCTTCACTATAAAGTTGTAAATTATGCTCTTTTTTTCCCTTTCCTTCTTTCTAATCTACTTTTCTTCTTTCCTTGGTCACAGTACTCACACAAAGCTGGTCGCCACCTAAGAAGACAGTTTCCCCATGACTGAGTGATAATTGATATTAGGTGCAGTGAGGAAAACAGGAGTAAAGTGCCTTTCCCAAGGACACAACACTGTGCAACCCGAGCTAGGTTTGAACATTATGCACTCACTAACCTGATGGATTAAGACTCAACTACGAGTTAGCGACTCTAGTCTAGCCATGCATTTATGTGATGACGTACAATAATAATACACACAAAACCCAGTTACCCGCTCACTTTCCCCATGAGAGAGAGAGAGAGAGAGAGAGAGAGAGAGAGAGAGAGAGAGAGAGAGAGAGAGAGAGAGAGAGAGAGAGAGAGAGAGACACACAGAGAGAGAGAGAGAGAGAGAGAGAGAGAGAGAGAGAGAGAGAGGCCCTACTCAGGGGTCATCAAAAGTCCCCCCTCCCCCCCTGTAGATTCCCACCAAGCTAGGCATTTTCCTTTTGTCTGTCCAGTGTCCTCTCTTCTCTTTCTTTAATCTTTGGCCTCCTGGCCCTTTCTTGCGGCATATGCGGATGAACCTCCCAGGTTCCATGGCATAATAATATTAATATAATAATAATCAAGTGTGTTGATTGTGGCCACGTACTGTGAAGAAGAAGAAGAAGAGAGAGAGGGAGAGAGAGAGAGAGAGAGAGAGAGAGAGAGAGAGAGAGAGAGAGAGAGGAGTGTGCCATTGCCAGTGGAATGGATGAAACAAATTCACAAAGCATGCATTGTGTCCGCCTGAATAATACTAATAGTAATAGTCTAAAGTTAGACTTTGTGTGAGAGAGCAGGGCTCCCACTCCCAGGGACCCCCATTTGGGGGTCTATGAATCATGATTACTAGAAATAGAATGAAGTATTAAGTACTAGAATTCTAGGGGACCCTTTAAAAGAGTGTGCAGGGGGTCCCGGGGATGCACTAGAAAAATTATTTTTAGCATTCACTATCGTGACTATGCCACTGGGACCCTCTAGTCTATGACTCTATCCCACCTCTAGGACCCTTTTATTATTATACTGTAAGTGTAACTAGTGTTAAGTGAAGGAGTCCCTGTGACCCCTTGTTTTGTGGGACGATTGGGAGCCCTGGAGAGTCTACAATGACACATAGGCCTAGCCTTAAAAACAACGACAAAAAAACAGCCAATATG
>JAGGCT020004101.1:1879027-1901527 GCA_017654935.2 Phymorhynchus buccinoides
GTTCAGCTCTGGTTACAGTCGCCATTACTGGCCATCTTGGGTAAGTTGAGCTACTGGTGCAGCCTTGGACAATACACCCATGGACCTGGGCCAGGGTGAGTGGGCTACTGGTGCGCTCTGGGAACAAGTCGCCATGACCTGGAGAAGACTACAAACTTCATTGAGCTGACTGGTCTGAAGGTCTGATGAAGAAAATGAAGATTGTCAGCACGGCGGGTTGATATGTTGCTTGTTGCCTGCCTCAAGGAGGTTATCAAGTCAAGTGTGTGTGTGTGTAGGAGAGTGTCAGTGATGGTGGAGGTGAGAAGATGGATGGGTTGTGGGTGAGTTGGTGGATAGAGGTGTGCATGTATGGGACAGGAGGGGTGGGTCATTGTTCAGAAATTGATGTCATAGCTCTTGTGATTTATAGCATAGGGCTATTTTATTTTCCTCATACACTAGGCTTCTGGGTCATGCATTGCCCCCAATATGTGGATTTTGGATTTCAATGTTCCATAAGTAGTGCACATTATATTTGTTAACAAAAGCAAAATTATAGTCAAGCACGCTAAACATGTCTCGAAAAATGAAATTTATACATCCTCTTGGACTGCTTACAGCCCATATGGGACATTAGTTCTATGCTTTTGGGTGATGGGACCGGGGGTTGGGGGGAGGGGGGGCAATAGAAATAAGCATCTAGCCGAAGGCTAAGGGGGTATAGATATATTTATTTTGAAGAAATGTAATAAAAAGCTAGCAATAGAGCTTTGTACTTGAGCGTTACAACTGTCATCCATGATCCATGCCTAATACAGTAATAGTGATCGTCCATTGTTAAAAACTTGCCTCCTCCGGATTAAAAGGCCACAGAGTTAAAAAATATCTCTGGTGACTGTTGGGTTAAAATAGTAGAATCAATTTGGTTTAGTGTGTACTGTGAGGCTTGGGTAATACCTGTTTTTATAAGAAATGACCTATTTTTGATGATGCGAGGCGTTCTGCGAAAGATATCAGGGAGGACCAATCCCGTGGTCCTTTTTTAAGTACTGACAGAGCGCTAAAAGGTGTTTTTTCTAATAGAAATGATTTATGTAGGATATCAAAATGTTTTTGGTGTTCTTGACATATAAATATGTGTTCTACTTCTAGACTAAGTTATTCTCTGCAATTACAGATAATTTCATTGTGTTTCCAGTAGTATGATGCCATTGATGGGGATTGTAATTGAAATATTAATGAGGATAGATGGTGTGGGACCCATAGGAAGGGCCCCCCCTTCCTAACTATTTCATGGTTCCATGAGTGGGCCTGTGCGTATTCTTTAAGTTCAGTGGCCCATTCTTGTTTAGCCGTTTTCTTAAAGTTGTCCGTTGGCTGCACGTTTGGCTGCCCAATCGGCTCTATCATTTCCTGATATTCCACTATGGGACGGAATCCATGCTATCGCAGCCTCAGTGTCTTTTAGTTTATTTTGATGTACTGTGTGTAAAATTTCCTGAGTACTTAATTTCTTGACGGATATTGTCTTTGTTTCTTAAAGCTTGTATCGAAGAGAGTGAATCAGTTCAAATATAAATGAGCAGGCCTGCAGAATGGCCCAGAGTTCTGCACTGAAGATTGAAATGTCTTTATTAAGTTGAAAGATTTTTGTAATTTTTTATGATGGTATATGGAATGCACAGCCTATCTTTTGGTTTGTAAGTTAAGAGCAGTCAGTGTATATTAGCAGATCTATGTTGTAGGCCATGTATTTTTTCTTTGGCACGTGCGGCTAGAATATGCGGAGCTTGGGATATAGATAGAAAGCCTTGCAAGTTGGTATCGTACACAGCCTCTTCCAATTCCCATTGGGGGTATCACCAAGGCGGACATTTTGTTATTTCGTTTAATGAAATGTCAGACAAGGAAAATAGTGATGTCGTGTGTTCAACGATGTCTACAGTTTTATGAAAAATTCTAGGTTTCTTTTTGTTTTTATCGATTCCCATTGTCTTTCCCAGTTGGAAGTGTTAAATATATTGAACAATTGTTCGTCGAGTAAATATTGGTAGCAGTTACAGTGGTCAAAAGATTTGCACATCTTAGTTTAAGGTAAACATGTCAAATGTTAAGGCCATATTTAAACCTACTGTAGTATTTTGGTGATATGCAAACACATTAAGTCATAATTGGAATGATTTCTTTGTTTATGTAATGTTGTTGTTTTATCCTGGCTTAAAGACTCCATAGATCACCCCAACAGCCAAAGCAGTTGAACACTATGGTACAAAGGCACCAGCCAGGGATGAGAACATTACGTGTGTGACCGTTTTTGATTACCCCGCCACGTACGTGAGCAGCCACACTCTGAAGGACTTCAGAATGTTGAAAATCATTGTTGTTACAAAGCTTGCAATGGCACAAACCACTGGCATAAGTTTGGGCAAGTGTGTTCTTGGTTGTAGGCTGTATTTACGGGAAAGTTTGTGTTTAATTTATTTTCAGTAAAGTATTGATGTACTTGTAAAACAAAACCTTCTTTGCTTTGTTGCATTAATTAACATCTTTATATTTGCATTCATGCTTGAGTATATGTGGATAAAAAAGTTATAAACTCTCTCTCTCTCTCTCTCTCTCTCTCTCTCTCTCTCTCTCTCTCCTACTCTCTCTCCTCTCTCTCTCTCTCTCTCCACTCTCTCTCTCTCTACTCTCTCTCTCTCTCTCTCTCCACTCTCTCTCTCTCTCTCTCCACTCTCTCTCTCTCTCTCTCTCTCTCTCTCTCTCTCTCTCTCTACTCTCTCTCTCTCTCCACTCTCTCTCTCTCTCTCCACTCTCTCTCTACTCTCTCTCTCTCTCTCTCTCTCTCTCTCACTCCTCTCTCTCTCTCTCTCTCTCTCACTCTCTCTCTCTCTCTCTCTCTCTCTCTCTCCACTCTCTCTCTCTCTCTACTCTCTCCACTCTCTCTCTCTCTCTCTCTCTCTCTCCTCTCTCTCTCGTCTCTCTCTCTCTCTCTCTCTCTCTCTCACTCTCTCTCTCTCTACTCTCTCTCTCTCTCTCTCTCTCTCTCTCTCTCTCTCTCTCTCTCTCTCTCTCTCTCTCTCTCTCTCTCTCTCTCTCTCTCTCTCTAACAACATGATAAATGGTTCTATTTTGGAGCTTAACTGTGTTACATCTGTTGATGTAGCATGACAAGTGTGCATTGCATAGGTCAGATTGTGCTAGATGCCTGGATTATAGTGCCCCATACCTTAATTTACATGTCATTGTAATTAGTTCCATGAATTTGCAGTAAGTGAGCAACATTTTTGTGGTATTATGTTTGAATTGCAGCTTTAGATTTATCAGATTTATGTCAAAAGGAAAATAAGATTGGGGAACAATATGTTTTTTGTTTTTTATTTATTAGATTTGTTTAATAATGAATATATAAATTAAGAACACAATATTCTTTCACAACATGATCTCTATGTCAAATAAAGAGAACTGTTATTTATGGATATGGATCGTTTCCATGATGAAGTTTCAATAAATTTGTGACTTGTTTGTAATCATCTTTTGTTCTTATAAATTGTGGAACATGCATATGTGTATGTATCATGCTTTTAATTCTATTATCTCTTCCATCTGTCACTGTTCAATTGTGCCTGTCACCTTTGCTGTGCTGTGCTCTCTCTCTCTCTCTCTCTCAATCTCTCTCTCTCTCTCTCTCTCTCTCTCTCTCTCTCTCTCTCTCTCTCTCTCTCTCATGTGAATCTCTCATCATTTTACATTGCATTGTCTTACAGTAAGAAGATAATTATATTCTTAATCTTTGCCTCTCACACGTTCCTGTAAGAAACACACAAAAACAAGCGCGGATTCGCAATCGTTTGTGGCACGCGACTATTTCAACTGCAAACAAGGGCATACACTGAGTCGCCTCCCCTGGCTTTTCAATATGTGCGACAATTTTTGGACCGACCGACCGACCGACAGACCGACAAAGTGAGTTATAGGTTTGTGGCTTGAGCCACAAACAATAAAGGGCACTGACCAGTACATTACAAACAATTACAATTCAAGTAGATAGCAGCAGTGCTTTGGCTTCTGTGGTGGATTGCTCTCATCTGACTTAAAATTGTGTTTCCCAATCCCTCTGGTACTTTTCACTTAATATACCAATTTTCATTGAAGCTCTTAGTCTTACTACACTGTCCAGAAAAAAGAAAAATGAAAACTTGAATAAAATCAAACTTCATGCACGGAACAAAGTGTAGAAGAAACATAGTACATGCCATGCATGTGGCATTAACATGGTACTCGGTCACAAATCAGATGTTCACAATGCATCTCTTAGAGAGCATTCCCAGGCCAAAAGGCCATAGTTGGTAAAGTATGCATGTGTCCGTGTTCAGTTTTCACTGGTCTCTCCGCTGCGTACAGCCAACACATTTTGATTTCGGAAGAGCTCAAAGGATAAGTTATTTGGAAGATTTTTTTTTTTAAGGCAAGAGAATGTGCCAATAAGTCTGAAAGATAGTAGACGACAGTAAGCAACAAAAAAAAGGCAGAGTCAAAGAGTGGTAAATTAGACGAAGTTACAAGCACAGGACTTTCAGGTGGGGGAACAATCTGTACGAAAGAACCCTGGTATACTACTAGGGTCTGGAGTGAGTTGACCCAATAACAAAGGTGTTGTGGAGTGGAGACATGTCCCCCTCTCCTGTTCATCTATTCAGTAAAGGAGTCAGTTCTTTGGTTTATAAAATGTTCTTTGCCACCCCCCTTTCCATCCCAATCCTTCACTGTATTCCTTTGGTGACGCTGTTTTAGGGACACATAGGATTACCAGGGTGCATGGCCAATCAACGGTTGGAAAGCAGAAAGAAAGAAAGGTCAAAATGTTCTTTGCCACCCCCCTTTCCATCCCAATCCTTCACTGTATTCCTTTGGTGACGCTGTTTTAGGGACACATAGGATTACCAGGGTGCATGGCCAATCAACGGTTGGAAAGCAGAAAGAAAGAAAGGTCAAAATGTTCTTTGCCACCCCCCTTTCCATCCCAATCCTTCACTGTATTCCTTTGGTGACGCTGTTTTAGGGACACATAGGATTACCAGGGTGCATGGCCAATCAACGGTTGGAAAGCAGAAAGAAAGAAAGGTCAAAATGTTCTTTGCCACCCCCCTTTCCATCCCAATCCTTCACTGTATTCCTTTGGTGACGCTGTTTTAGGGACACATAGGATTACCAGGGTGCATGGCCAATCAACGGTTGGAAAGCAGAAAGAAAGAAAGGTCAAAATGTTCTTTGCCACCCCCCTTTCCATCCCAATCCTTCACTGTATTCCTTTGGTGACGCTGTTTTAGGGTTTGAAAGTAGAAAGAAAGAAAGGTCAAAATGTACGGATTAGTGGAAATTCGGACACATGCGCAAATCTTTTCTCTTCTTTCTTTTACTTATTTACGAGATTGCGCACGGGTTTCCGCACATTATCTCCGCATGTATGTGTACACGGCTTTAATGTGAAGGCAAAACAGCATACACACAGCAACTGTTGCTGAACGGCAGACTTGCTATCAACCGCTTTATCTCACCTGCAGTTCTTGACAGATTGTATCCATCCCCACCCCACATGACCCGTATGCATCAACTAATGTACTACAATACACTATTTTTGAAGCAACAATTCTATAATGTCCAGCCAAAGACATCAAGGAACACTTTTAGACCCAAGTTGTAAGCACATCGGTTTCTCTACAGACCTCTTCTATTTTAGGTAGTACTATTACACAACACAAGAAAAAGGAAACGATTCTGTGCAGCACTTCACAATATTATCATATATTTGAGACACACAACAGACGGAATATATTTGTAATCCTGCCCTGTTGGACAACCAAAACACATAACAAATGTTTTTAAAAAATAACAAGCAACCACCCTGGGCAACATGGCTCCTAATTCTGCTAAACCACATATGTGTTACTGAAATACATAAACGCTTAGAGCTTAAATATTAAGCACTATACATTTTCTTAATAAAAAACATAATTGTTAGAAATTGTCCCTTTACAATTTGTTAGATCTGTTCATGACTGTGTGGTGATTTGTTGTTTGGTTGGTTTCGTGCATGCACCAGTCAAACTGGACACTATGACTTCTACATAGGAGAGAGGATGACAGCAATTTGGAGGCTGGTCGGGAATCGTGAACAGGCAGGAATCATAAAGACATCTCGTCAAGGGAATGACAGCAGCAAAAGTAAGGTGTGGGCATCTTGTAATGCTTATAGTATGATTGGCGTAGTCCTACCTCCTCGCTAGCAGTAGCAGGGGCTTCATTTTGAAAGGAGAGTTCCAAAAAGAACCCCAAATGGCCTTCATCAACTTATCAAAGCCGGGTTTTGTTGAATCAGTCATGGGTAAGGATGCACTTTAGCCACCCCTTCATGTTTTGGCAGTTAGGATCCACCTTTGGCTTATATGACAAATTCTCAAGTCTCAGTATGAGGCACACGAAACATTTGTTTATTGAGGGAAAAGAATAAGCACACAATGGGCTTGATAGATAGATAGATAGATAGAGAGAGAGAGAGAGAGAATGCGAATGATTTATTCAAATATTCCAAGGCCCCTTATGAAGGGGTAGTGAACAAACACAGATCAACAGCCATAATAAACTTAGCAATCCATCAAATATGCCTAATACAAAAAGGAATACAAATCATCATCAATAATCTAGTGATACATGATACTAGTGTCGCTACATAATTTATAACAATTGCTTCAGTCAGATGGCAATTAATATCCAGTAAGAACATGACAGAAGAAGGACTATGAAATAAGAGAGAGGGAGAGAGAGAGAGAGATTTTGCTTGTCGCTTATTGCCGACAATAACCTAAAAAAAGCAAAAGAAGAAACCGTTATTCTAGAAATCAGAGATGTTTCAATGAATTTGGGCGCATGATTTCTTTTGATAAGGAGTTAGGCTAGTTGGTCCAAGTGACATCTCCGTGTTATTGGCCAAAGCCTTTAGCACATGTGAGAGACTGCGGCACTAAGACTAAGAGCCACTGCAAAGTCCTCTAATTGTTGACGTGATGTCATATCTTCACAATTAAGCTACACAACATATCCATTACCGCAAAAAAACATCAGTTCAATTAATAAATGGTTATAGGACAGACAACGGGTTTTAGTGTGACTGGTTACGTGAATGCACTTGCTGCCATGCAAGCCCATTTTTTTTAATAATCTATCTATGATTTAGAAAAGAGGAAAATCATAATACTGAGGTGGTTACCCTCCACCCCCACCCCCTTGGCGCCAAAGCTGTCGTTTGTTTTCTGTGACGGAATCTGTTAGCTCCACGTGTTGTAGAGCTGAAGAAAGGCTAAAATGTCATTAATACATGAAATTAAGAGAATACTATGGACCACGTCTGTTATTTTGTTTTCATGATAGTCGCAGTGTTTGGGAAAGGCAATGGAGAACATGAAGGAGAAGGCTTATTTTCACTCCAACAATCTGGTTGAAGTTTTCAGTCCCAGCCATAACGCAAACAACAATTAATGACTTCATCTGGACAATATAATGAGGCGTGGATCCTAAAAGATGTAGGAGCATCTGCATACATGTGTTCCCCACACGAGTGTGTAGAAAGGCCCAGATACACGTCTGTGTGTTTATGCACGCGAGTTCTATGAGAGAGAGAGAGAGAGAGAGAGAGAGAGAGAGAGAGAGAGAGAGAGAGAGAGAGAGAGAGAGAATGCGAAAGTTTATTCAGTTCAGGCCTAGGCCCCTCACTGAAGGGGTGTCAAGTAATACAAAGCATGTTGATATAAGAGAGAGAGACAGACGAGAGAGAGAGAGAGAGAGAGAGAGAGAGAGAGAGAGAGAGAGAGAGAATGCGAATGCAAAAGTTTATTCAGTTCAGGCCTAGGCCCCTCACTGAAGGGGTGTCAAGTAATACAAAGCATGTTGATATAAAGGAGAGAGAGAGAGAGAGAGAGATTCCGGAATCGCTTGCAGTGGGCCAACATATAGACTCTACAGGAAGCGACTAAGACTGAATTTATTAGTATACAGTCTAGGCCTATTTTTCACCAGTAGTTACTACAATACAAAAAACACATAAAAAAAATAATTATTCTATTGCCTCTGCGATAATATTTCCTTGGAAGCAAGCAAATGTTACGGCTATTTTTCTAAAAAGGTTCAAGATCTCAACCAGGTAACTACAGACCTGTCAGCTTGACATGTATTGTTTGTAAAATTTTAGAGTCATTTGTTAGAGAGGTAATCACAGATCATATGAATGTTAATAAACTATATACTCCATGTCAACATGGCTTTAGAAATAAAAGATCTTGTACTACGCAGCTTCTTGAAGTTATGGAGGAAATAACTGACCTGTTGGATAATGGTGATAATGTTGATATTGTATATTTGGATTTCAGGAAAGCTTTTGATAGTGTGCCACATGAGAGACTGTTAATTAAATTGAAAGCTTACGGCATAGCTGGTAATGTACACAACTGGATTAGAAACTTCCTTACTGACAGATACCAGAGAGTTAGAGTAGGGGAAATGTACTCGTCTAAGACAAACGTTCTAAGTGGAATCCCTCAGGGAAGCATCTTGGGTCCTACCTTATTTACCATTTTCATAAATGACCTCCCTGAATGTGTGGAGTCGTCTTGTAAAGTATTCGCAGACGATACAAAGATTTTTAATAAAGCCAAGAATAATAAACTAATTCAAAAAGATTTAGATAAATTACAAGATTGGACAAACGAATGGAACCTTTATTTTAATACTGATAAATGTAAGGTGATGCACGTTGGTAAAAGTAATCCAAATGCAACTTACACCATGGAAAAAAACAATGCCCCTTGTCCAGTAACAGTGTGCGAGCAAGAAAAAGATCTGGGGGTAACCTTTGACAAAGACCTTTCATTTGATATACACATCCAGAACTGCATCAATAAAGCAAACCAAATGATAGGATTGATTAAAAGAACATTTATCAGTATTGATCATGATATTTTTATTAAATTATACAAAGCTTTAGTTAGACCGCACTTAGAATATGGCAACATTATTTGGGCTCCAAAATTTAAGTACCAGTCAATAGCAATTGAAAGGGTGCAGCGTAGAGCTACAAAACTTGTTAAAGCATGCACAATCATGGATTATTACCACAGATTACAGTACCTTAATTTATTTTCACTTAAAGGAAGGAGAACAAGGGGAGATCTTATAGAAACTTATAAAATATTCAACAATCATGTGGATTTGTCCTGGAGTAATTTCTTTTCATCTCCTCAATACAATATGACTAGAAACGCCTGTGGTAAAGTTTTTGGTTAAAAGATATAATACTAACATAAGAAAAAATTGTTTTGGTAACAGAATTACTAACATGTGGAACGAATTGCCTACTGACGTAAAATGTGCACCTCATACTAATATGTTTAAAAATCGTCTGGATACATTACCAAAATTTTTAGAAGTTTTTAGAAGCTATGACGAATAATGATTTATGAGGAAAATTTATGCCGCATCAACCTTGACCAAAAAGAAACATTTACCAGAAAAATCATAAAAGATGGGACTGTTTGGAAAAAGCTTTACGGCTTGTTTTGTCCCTACCTACCTACCTACCATATATAAGCTTACGCCAGCTCCAGTTTCTGACCCTCTTTCTCTCCAGATCCCTAGGTATAATTAAGCTTTCAACTCATGGTTGGCGAGGCTCTTTTGTCTCAGAAACGACCTCCTGGAACAAACTTCCCCTTTCCCTCCGTCAGCGACCAACACTCTCTGGTTTTAAATCTAATCCCAAAACCCACACGTTCCCCCGTCATTGAAGCTCCACTCTTTTTCTTCTCTCTCTTGCCTTTAGGTCTGTTTCCGCTGTTATTCCATTTATGGCATACGTGTATGTTCGCTTTGTATTGCGTTTTAACATGTGTGTGGGTGCGCTTTGATTTGATTTTTATCAAGATTCAGTCAGTCAGTCATTCAGTTTGGCCTGTCGCCCCTCCCAGGGCAAAGGCCGCCAACAAGACCCCTACAGCTGTCTCTGTCCTGGGCCAGTCTCTCCAGCTGTCCCCTGGTGAGGCCCATCTTCTTGGCGTCAGGATTCCACCTGAGTGCTTGCTTTGTTGTGCTGGTGGCTGGCTTGCAGAGAGTGTGGCCAATCCATCTCCAGCGGTGCTGTTGGATCTCCACCCCTGCAGGCTGCTGTCGTGTTCGCTGCCACAGTTCCTCGTTGCTGATGGTGTCAGGCCAGCGCACTCAGAGGATTTTCCTCAGACAGTGTTGATGAAGGTCTGGATCTTCTTTGTAGTTGTTACCGTGGTCCTCCACGTCTCGGCCCCATACAGCAGAACGGACTTCACATTGGTATTGAAGAGCCTGATCTTGGTGTTGACCGACAGGTCTCTGAAAGCGCCGTATAAACATTGTATGTTGTTGTTGTAAAAACCCACTAAAGGCAAACAGCTAATAGGCTTATTATTATCATAAAAATGGTGAGGGTATCTATTATTTTAAAAGTCTTAGTCAAATGTATAAGTTTCGGTGGTGTGTTCTTCAAACTCAGTCGCGTATCACACACAGACAAGTGCACCAGAGTAGGCTTACCTGACCTACCACCTACACTTTTCCTCCATATTGTGTGATATGTGTTGCAGACTTGAGGTTTGGCTGCTCCATCTAACATCTATTATTTTTATGTCATGTTGGCCTGTAGAATTGAATGGCCAACATGCAATGCCTTCACACTGAAAACGAGTTCAGCCCTGCCCTTCGCCAGGCCAGTAGTTGCCTCCTCTGGTATCTGGAAGTCATAGTCGGAGTCGACAAATGAGTGTAGATTGCAACACCGTTGACACTGCATCCTATAACCATACAACATAATAAGCGGTTCCTTAAAAATGTTGTGCACTGCATTTTTGGGAGACGCAGATCAAGAATATGAAACGATAGATAAGACTGAGGTGTACGACAAACGGGTTGCAGCCTGTTGGCACCACCTTTATAAGACATACAGAATTGTGATATTCTCTTCTTCTGCGCTTACAGATATGTTTAAGATGAAGATGATATTTTTGTTTTGTGTGTAAATGTGTATGCGAGTCATCCATCAAGAGCAAAGGCTAGTCAATGATGTGGTGATGTATGTGAATTAAGAGAAGTGTTCGTGCCTCGACCTCTGATTCTTATTTAAAATCCTTGTATTGATGAACATTTTATGGTTTGAATGTGTACGCCTGGTGTGGTAATCATGAATGTGTCTAACAATTAACACGGGTAGTAACATGTAAATGAACACAAACAGCCAAATGTTACCCGCAGTTTCTTCTAATTTGCATGTTACCACCCGTGTTAACTGTTGACGCATTCATGAATACAGCACCTGGTTCTTAGTCATTACAAGGGGTTAACGCCATCGGAGGATTCTGTTACTGGCTGTAATGGTCTTTTTCTGACAGTCTACACTGTGTTGTGCAGGTGATATTCCGCGTCCTGATTACCTGTGGAACGCTTTAAAGGCATCAAATATTATTTGTTTAATGAGTGTGCGTGTGTGTGCGTTAAGCGTTTGGGAGACTTCCCATATTTGAAGTAATTTAAAACATTCCCAATTTTTAATGTTCAGATTTTCTTTGAGCTTCATACTGATGGGTGCAACGAGTAGCTTGGCAGAGTTGAACAGTATGTAAGAGATTTCTGGTTTATATCTCATAATCCAGTGGAATGATAACTGGAGTCCTTCAACTGGGGTTTGAAACAACAATAGTTGAAGTCACACACACACACTTCTGTCACATCATGTTATCTGGCACACTCAACACCCAAACATTTCATATGCACACTCAATTATGTGTTTTTATTTTTCATGATGCAAAACACAGCTTATCAATATCATTTCTCATCCACAGTAAAATAATGACTTCTGCTACAAACATCCTCAGTGGATGCATGAAAGAAAAAATAGAATAAAAAGGAAATTAGTTGTTTGGGTGTTGTTTCTTTCTTTACTTTTTTGGCAGGAACATTACTGTAATACAATTTTTATTCATTACTTGATTAGACACAACAGTGATAAACACTGTGCATACTGCACATATTGACATTGTTCTAAATGATCTATAGACTCTTGCAAATGAAGCCTCTCACTCTCAGTAAAATACACTATACTAGAATTCATACATCATAATCAGACTCACAGAGACAAATAATGTATTGATTTGATTACATGTGCATGATGACTCATATCATCAAAATCGCATCGCATTCAGATTCGATTCATATGTTAATAATAATAATGGGAATTTACGTAGCTCTCTTTTTCACACGAGCTCAGTGCGCCTGACATTCATAACAAGAACATTAAAGGTAAACAAATAATAAATCACTAGAAAGTAAAATAAACATGATGCTTGCATGCAACATTCTCTTTCTTCCTCACACACACACATGCATGCATGCAGACACACACATGAACGCACGCACACATGCATACACTCACAATTGTACCAGAGTAAAATAGTTACAATATGAAAATTTTAAGAAGAAACATAGACCACATTCACCTTCTCAATCAAGCTTAGAGTAAGATACAATACTGGAAATAAAATCATACTGCCATCGACATACCAGTTACATGACTATAGTAGAGACAAATTTTACAAAATCAAAGATATCCTTCTACCTTCTTTACAAGTGCTTAAAGTTTACAAGACGTAGATTGTCTCCCACATTCTACACACAACTTCCAAAAACTTGTTTCCTTTCTATGTTTCAACTTTTGGTCAATGGTTGATGAAGGCTTCTGTTATTAAAAACGGGAAATTCCCAAAGTTTAACCGAAAGCATGTTGTTTTGTGTTTTTAATTGCAATACATTTTTTTTAAACTGGGTATCATCAGCAAAGGAATGGTCAACAACAGGGTGCCTAATGAAAACATCAGAGAGAGGAGCAGTGTACAAGACAAAGAGAACTGGCCCCAATACAGATCCCTGAGGTACACCACAAGAAATTAACTTCAGATCTGAACTGCAGTTGTTGATCATGACAGTCTGAAAGTGATTTGTTAGATATGAGGAGAACCACTGTAGAACTGTAGAATGGATTCCAAAAACACGTTCCAACCGAGAGAGAAGAATGGTGTGATCTATTGTATCAAATGCTGCCGACAGACCTAGGAGATTCAAGGCTGACACTTTTCCATTGCCAAGAGCTAAGAGGAGATCATTAAGAACATTAGTCAGAGCCATTTCAGTGCTGTGAGCAGGTCGATAGGCAGACTGGAGTTGGTTGAACAAATTGCTTGCTGACAGATGGTTAGCACCACAAAGCATCAAATCAGGGCCTGTTATCCAAAGACCCTTTGGGAGGTAAGGATAGGCCTACTGTTACATATGTCACACAGGAATCAGCACTATTGCAGATTTCTTTTCTTCTGTACACAGTTAAAGCCATCCTTAGCTGCACGAATTCATTTCGGGCGAACGCGTGATCGGCCGAAACGAGAAAAGTCAATTAGTGTTCTTTTCCTTTTCGCCCGAACAAACAACGAATCAATTGATCGCCGAACAGTGGGTTTGTTCCTTAATCTGACCAGAAACGAACTGTGCGGAAGTGTACCTTTGACCTCCAACCTCATAGCGAGTCTCCAAAGCCTACTTTGGTAAACATGTAGGCTAGGCCTATGCTTAAGCCTAATCCCCTGACCCCCTTAAATTTCGGCATCGAAAGAAAATCACCGAGAACTAACAGTTTTGTTTTTTGGTTTTTTTCAAAAGGGGAAGTAATAGCATTGAATTATCTTCATATAATAAATGATGTGATGATGACAGATGACAGATCGATGAACAGGCCTTTGGTCTGTTCCGTGTTCGTGCTGATCGAGTGATCCAACTCTCTTGTTCACAAAACTGAAAGAAGCAGACTTTGAGGTTCGTAAACATGACGAGGGTGACAAAACTACATCTTTGCATTATGCTCTAGGCTAACAAAATCTGACGGCAAGAAAGAAAAAGAAATCGGAAGAAAAAACAATGGCGTGTTTTGGATAGATCACTGATTTAAAAATAAAGATCAGTGACAATTTTTTTTCCTTCAAGTATGAAGAGTTCTTGTGTTCGGCCTTCATAGGTTCCTTCGAATTGATACCAGAACCAGAACCAGAAGAAACTTATTTGCAGAACACGACATGGGAACGAGATTCGGGCCGAACGGCTGTTTGGCGAGCAAACCAACGGTGAGCATATTCAGGGGCTATTAAGCAGGCACCAGAATACTCTGAAGTGCAATCCTCTGAAAACCGAGCTAAAGGGGCCATTAAAGAGGGACAACACTGAAGTGAAATCAGTGAACACCACCAAAAAGGCTTCATAAAGTGATAAATCACTTTACAATGTTATTTAACACAAAGGATAACACTCAAAAAAGGGCAAAACCTATTAAGGGAAAACCCGGTTCGGCGAACATCGATTCGGGCTGTTTGCCGAACAACCGTTCAGCCAGCTAAGGGTGGCTTTTAAGTTTAATGGTATTTTTTTGCTGAAACATGGCTAGAGGTGAAAGGGTTAACAAGAGCAGTTTTCTACAGGTCAGGGAAAACACCACTCAGTAAAGAGTCGTTTATGATCTGAGTCATGACAGGCACAACAACATCAAGACATTCATACAACAAAGGGGTTGGTAAAGGGTCAAGGTCACACGTCTTGGGGGCAGATCTTTTCAAAACATCAGACATGTTCCTCAGACACAGACACAGGGGAGAAAAAAAAAGCAAGAGAAGACCCTACAAACTCTTTGCCTTGGGAGTGGGAGACAGTGGGATGCAGGTCAACCTCTTTCCTAAGTTTGGAAATAAAGAAATCGGAAAAGACACATAGCAATGATGGTGTGTGTGTGTGTATGGGGGGGGGGTATACAGTCAGAATTTTGGTAGGTTTAACCCTTGCACAGTTTGTTTGTAATACAGTTCTTTACTATTTAATGTTGAAACATGGCTGGATCCTATCATAACTGATACCAAAATCCTTCCAGCAAACATTTGGGTAGGGGACAAACAACATCAGATACATTTCAACTCTTGAAGGCCCCCCTTAGGGATACCAGAGGGGGTCTTTCATATGAATAAGTTCCACAGCTTCTGAAAGTTTTGTGCTTGTAACTTCCTCAAATCTGTCACTCTCTTTGACTCTGCCTTTTCCCTTTGCTTACTGTCAACTACTTTCTTTCTGCCTTACTGGTCCATATTCCCCCTCCCCCCCTTTTTTTTAAATTAGAAAACTCTTACAGAGAATTTCTCCAGTTGAATGTTAATTGAAAGATAACAATAAATCACATTGCCATTGGTGATAAATTGAATCAACACATCAATATAAACATCTAGCAGAGGATCAAGTTCATATGATTTTCTTCTCCAAAGTCAGAGTGTGGCTGCTCATGTGGCGGGGTAATCAAAAATGGTAACACGTAATGCTCTCATCCCTTCTTTGTGAATTTGTTCAAGTGCTTTGGCTGCTGGGATCATCCCTGGAGTCTTTAGTTTAAGCCAGGGAATTACAACATTATTTTCATTTTTTGTCACATTATTTTAAATTGGCGCAGCTCAGGAAGTTCACAAGGGGATAAAACAAAAGGAAGCCCAGAGTTGCTTGTTCTAACAAACTGTCAGTCAACTGAAAAAAATAGGCACACTTTTTGTCCAGGATTTGGATAGAAAAGAAAGTGGTCTGGGCTTAAAACAAAAATGTGTCCACAGTATTTTCTTAAGATTTCTTCCTGGATGTGAACTTGTGGAGGTTATATTTCCCGCACTGCGCCATTGTGGCCTTGATGAGGTCAACAGCATCGCTGAACCTTCCAGGAGTTGGCCACAGCATGGTATGGAGTGTCCACAGTACAGGTCAAGCGGGGGGGTGGGGGGCTGGGGAGATCTTCAGATCGTCCCTGAAGGAGGCCAGGTTGATGTCATCCAGTCTCTTTTTCTCCACAGACCTTGGCTGGGTGGAGACCCTAGGCACAGACAGTTCAGCAGTCATAGTAGGGATCGGTAGTCATCCACCCTGGTTGATAGAAGGATCTCCTCCTGAAGAAACACACACCAAAAGAAACCGACGTCAAAAATCAAGAGAACAATTATCCCTGAGCCGTACTTTTTCTTTAACATGATTTTTCCTCATTATTTAAAATGAGTACACAGAGGGAAAACTCAGTTTGAAACTGTAAGTCAAGTTGTACTTTTTTACAATACGTTGCAAGTGTACTCACAATGCTTGACTTAACCGTTGCCAATGCTTTGCAAGAGGGATTGCAACAAGCAAAACTTTCTTGACAATAAACAAGCGCGGATTCGCAATCGTTTGTGGCGTGCAACAATTGAAAACGAAAAAAATCATTTTAAAGAGCAGCCTCAATTTGAAGTGCAGCCTCGATTTGAAGTGCGACAATTTTGTAGCCTCGATTTGAAGTGCGACAATTTTGGACCGACCGACAGACCGACAAAGTGAGTTATACTTATAGGTTTGTGTCTTGAACCACAAACAAAAAACCCAAGCCATTTTCAATATTACCAAAAAGTATATATCATTTAAAAGATCAAATAATAACAATAATAATAATTGGCATTTATATAGCGCATATTTAGAAAATGCTATTGATGGCGCTTTACAAACAACAACATTACAAACATTCCCATTAAGACACACACGCATCAGACCTGTTTACCCCAAATCTTCACTGTCAGTAATCCCAAGCTCTGAAAACAGTCATTTCAGGCATCTGTCCGTAATTTTGCTGTCTGAGAAATCCTTTCACCAGAATTTTTCGCCGCTGCCGTCAAACCTTTTGTTGCGCGCGGGGGTACACGCATGTTGCAATCTTCGCCATAGCGGACCTACTAAATACTGGATTCGACACGACAGAACACAACACAAAACATGACAAAGTAACGCACTGGCAGTTCATTTTCAGTCACAGTTTGCACACACGAATCTTTTCCCGCGCATACAACTCGGCTGACAAAATGGCGCAGCGCACACCGCAGATACGAAATCACGGCAAACGCTAATGCGCCAGCTGCTTTCATTTATCGGATTTTGTGAGTTGTTTGCATTCAGCGAGTGTTTCAGTGCACACACTAACGCCGATTTATCAGTTTGATAACAGAAAGGAGCTGCTTTTTAACTTCTTTTCTTGTGAAGTGAGACCATTCACTGAGTTCAAACTTATGGAGTGAGACCTAGTTTCAACTTGGAAGTTGACTTCGCATACAGTCGGCAGTGCTCAAGCGCCATGCCTTCTTTTTCTTTTTTCGCACTCGTTCAGCGGAATTGCAGATTTTTTTGTTGCTGACCGTAATAGCGTAATCGGAGGTCTCAAAACGTAATAATTACGGACAAATCCGTAGGGAAAACAGGTCTGACGCATGCACAAACACACACAAGGCTCCCCATTCTGTGCGTCTGTGCGTCAAATGTGCGTGACAGACGCAATAAAACTTCGTACTGGGGGTGAAACGACGCACTATAATTACTACTCGAGGGTTGAGACGCACTATAAATCTACCGAGTGCGTGAGCCCGTCTCCCATTTCACACAGCCTGTAAAGCCGGTCTACTGCAGACCCATGAGACCAATTAGGCATGTCAGCCCAAAGTTTACCAGTCTGGTACCACTGCTGTCTGTTTAGGTTAGAAGATAAAGACCCTTCCTCTTCCACCCCTCTACTCGCTAAGTCCAATGGAGCCCTCAACTTCCTTCCTTTCTTTCTTCCTTTACTTTACTTTGGAAACCTCTATTGTTATAAAAAAGCAAGACTGGTATCCAGTACCAGCCAATGGTATCACTTCTGTTGTGGTAGCTCAGCAACCTATTTCAGACTCAAGATCATCTCCAAACCTTCCACCTCAAGACAATAAAATCCAGGTAATCCCCCCACGGGACCCAGAAGTCAGTTAAAAGCAGTTTGGATTGACCATCCCCCTACAGCAAGGCCGGGTCCACCCGGACAAATCACAATGCACATCCTATAGGTATAGAAACTAACCATGGCTATGACATCCTGGAGCATACCCTGCCAACCAGGCCATCAAAATAAAAAGTGCAAACACAGGGTCTAACATGACAGTCATTAGTGCAATTTGATACACAGCGTGTTGTCTATGTAAAGGGGACAGATGCAATAGGATTCAGTTTTAAGATGCACACGGTTCTTGACAGCGTCACCCTCTCTTTATCCGTGCGTGCTGGGGCCATGCCTCTTAGAACACACTTGATCACAAGAAATCCAATGCTTCATTCCAAACATGTCCAGCACTCTGAACCCAATGACAGAACTGCTGGAAAAAGGACGTGGGGAGAACCTCAGCAAGCAGCACTCAAATCTGTCAAAACTGTACACTCAACTGAGCTTAGCATGATTGTTTTTAAATTTCATAGGTCATATGACCCCTGATTGCAGAAAATGATGGGTCAATTTCCAAAGTAATGGTCCAATAATAGGTCCCTGTAGTATATAAATTCTAGTGCTTACTTCACTAAACTTCAATTACATTCTATTGCTTAAATTCTATTGCATACTTCATGGGTCAGATGACCCCTTCCTGCACAAAATGAGGGGTCAAATCATGATCAATATGCTCCATTGACCCAGACCTGCTCACAATATGAAACTCAGTGTCCATTGCTCCTATGCTTCCCTTCTTTGCACTGACCAAGCTGACATCGAACAACGAGTAGTGCTGCCACAAGCTATGGGGGGAGGGTAGCATTCCATCAAGAACATGATAGGATCCAAGAGCCTGCAGCCTATTGTTTATGCACCCTTACTCTAGTCAAGTATTACACTAAGAATTAGACGCTCCCGCGTTGTGATTCTCATGAGGCAGCCAGGGCGCTCCAATGGCTCCTATCAGCAGTCAGTCTGATGGCATCGCTCCAACGTCTGTTCCCCAGCTGAAGGTCTCGCTCCACTGTCTGACGCCAATTCATCTTTGGCCTCCCTCTTTTTCTCTGCACCCTTGGGATCCGCCTATAGTCTAGAAGTCCTCTGAAGATTAAAGGGGAAAGCCTTGCCTGGATAGAACAGGGATTTACCTTCAGATGGTTTATGCTCTGTGCCCTCTTCAGCAGCAGTGTGCCAGCCAGAAATAACAGCCATCCCTGCATCTCTGTGACAAGGGCAACCCACTGCTCACTGGGGTGGGTCAGATTCACCGCTCAGTGTGCATACAAGACTGTGTCAAATCTGTGCAAAAAGACAACGACACATGTTACAATGGCATAATAAATGTAAGTCCAGTGATCCAACTTGAAAACTGATGCTCAAAATAAAAGAGGAGATTTTCCAGCCGGAAAATCCTTCCATCTGGATTTTTCGCTATGTACTATACGTATGTCAGAACTTTTGTTGATGGGAGGGGAGGGGAGGAGGGGAGGGAGGGGGAAGGGAGGGGGAGGAGGGGAGGGGGCACGGGGGATGCACACAGGGTACAACTTGCCATCAACAACCAACATCTCCCAACAGTTTTGTTGAGCGGGATATGTGTGTGTGTGTGTGTGTGTGTGTGTGTGTGTGTGTGTGTGTGTGTGTGTGTTTCACGGAATTTCGCAGCCTCCTTTGCCTTCAAATACTCAAACGTACCGGTTGGCCATTTGTGTTTGCGACTGCAAGCGTACACTTAACCAAATATTGAACCATGCCGCTTGAGAATAATATTGCACTCACATTTTCGGCTGAGAAAATTAATTTCTGCAGAGATTCCTTTAATTACGGCAAATTTTCAAAGGAGACAACGGAGCTGTTTTCATGCCTGAGTGATGTCAAAGATTATGGCCACAAGAAAACATTTTGTTAGTCTTCCTCCATGACCATGATTAGTACCCATTATTTGGAATTACCATAAGCAAATGCACCTACATACTAAGTTTGAACATCATTCATAGATCTAACAATTCTTAAGCAAGATATTACAAGAAATATTTGGGTTTTCAAGGTCAAACTTCAAGGTCAGCAGGTCATAACTTTTCCATAGGACGATATATAGTATACCATGATACATCCAGAGATAAATATGAAGCGAATCTATCAAGCGGTTCCCGATATATATCTGGCTGGACGTACAAACAAAATCACAAAATAGCCCCCACAGACACTCGAGTGATCGCAAACTGCTCCACCGCCAAAATATGTGTGGAGCACAATGAAATCAATAGCAAACTAGACCATGAAAACACTATATAGAGTAGATCATTCAAGCAAAGTTGCGCGACAGCATTTTCGCCTTCAGTCCATCCTTTCAAATGCTAATGCGGTAACATACATAATATATATATTCAACCACATACTCAAGCTGCCCATCCCAGGGCAACCGGGAAGGGGGTGTTGGGAAACTTTTGTATAAGTTCCCCCACCTTCTGGAAGTTCTGTGCTTATAACTTTCTCTAATCTATCAGTGAAGTATCACTCTCTGCCTTTTCCCTTTGCTTGCTGTCAGTGACATTTACTATCTTTCTGCCTTTTTAGTCCATTCTCCTGCCTGTTTTCAAGAAACACTTTCAAAAAGATTTCCTGCAGCCGAAGTCTGACATGCTGGGCCTAATTATTTCTAACTTAGGTGCATAACCCGTCTGCGCTCACAACTGGCAGGAAACTGAGCAATCAAAGCAGCTTTCACCTTGCAGCTGGTTATCCAGTGAATGCACGATCACAAACAACATGACAAAACAGCAAAAATCACATACCAGCCATCCCCCCTGGGGATACCGGGGGGTCTTTTGTATAAATAGTTCCCCCACCTTCTGGAAGTTCTGTGTTTGTAACTTCCTTTAATCTATCTCTCATTGAGTTTGACTCTGCCTTTTCCCTTTACTTACTGTCTTCTACTACCTTTCTGCCTTACCGGTCCATTCTCCTGCCTTTTTTCAAGAAGTCGGACTTGCTGGGCCTATTTCTTGGTTAGCCGCATGACGGCAGCATGATGCATCTGCGCTTATAATTGACAGAAAACTGTCTGAGCGATTGAAGATTAAGAAGACATACCAGCCAAGAGTAAACAAACACCAGTGAAGACATTAAGCAGTTTTCACTTACACAGCTACTTATGACCTTTCCCTTGGCCTTTGTCTCTCTTTCCCATTTACCCCCTCCACCCTACCCACCCACCCGGACCCCCCTCCACCCAATCAGTCGACCTGCGGTTAAGGTTAAGGCGATCGCGCATGCGCAACCTAGTTTCTGCATGTATGGTCCATACCCCCCCAACCCCTCCAAGCAAGAGCCAGCCAAGCAGCCAGTCCACTTGTGTCATAACCAAGCCTGCCAGAACTAATAGGAGCACAACACATTATTTGGCTCCAGTGACCTTGACCTATGACCAATGACATATATATTGTCAAACTCAGCCTAGGAACAAGATTCTAATCCATATGAAAAATGTGAGGGTCCTACATTTCTCTGTTGAAACGTTATTATGTTAACACAGTCACATAATTAGTCTCAGATAATTAGTCTATCAGTCAGCCAGCTCTGAAAACAAAGCAGCTTTTACAATCGCAACTGCTTAAAAACACAATCATCGAACGAATCACTCACATGCAAACTTATGCTAAACACATAGTGACATACACTCGTGCACACTCACACAAGCATACATACATAATGTACACACACATGTATCTCTATACGCATGCCCATACAATGATACATACACTGAAGCCAGAGGGGCAGGAGCTGTGCCGGTCGGGGATTGCCCCGGTGTGTGCTTCACTAGTCGGAGTGGTCCAGCCTGGATTATAGTGGATACTGCAAAATAAAGGCTTATGGTTAACTTTCATGCATAGACTGTCAACACCACCACACAATACAAAAAAAGATAATTTAATTATTATTAAATTAAATAAATCCCAACTCACAATGCGCTCTCTTAGTAAGTTAGTTTCCGTGAGTTTATATCCTTCATACTTCATATAAATCATAGGCTCCTTTGACATACTTCAATCAGATCCAGAATGAGAACCATCTGGATATCATATAGTGTACATGTATACATACATTTTACATAAATATTTGTTTTTCCCATGTGGGTCTGAGTAGCTTTTGTTTTTGATTTTCCTGCAGCACTGCAGTGCATTCTTTGAACCCCAGAACATGTCAATAATTGCCAGTTACAGCAGGTGGACATTAGCAGAAGATTTTTCTTCCAATTGGGGATGTCAATCCTGCCCCACGCTCACCGGTCTTCATTCAGACCATTAACAGCGCAGAGGATGCGTCGTGTTATGTGAATTCATGTCATCCATCCCACCTGCATACATGGCCTACTCGTACCGAACAGTGGGATAGGCTTTGTTTAATATGCGCGCAAGATCTTGTGCATGTGTCCCACACAGTGCCTCAGTTTCTGAAAAGTCTGTCATCCACCAAAGACTATGATTACAATTGAATTAAATACTAATGAGAATTGGGACTCATAGGAGTCAAGGGTCAAAGTAGTGGTAAATGAAGGGCAGGAGCTGTGCCGGTCA
>JAGGCT020004101.1:1906527-1909997 GCA_017654935.2 Phymorhynchus buccinoides
TCACTGCTGAGAATCAATTTAGTAGTTTATGACTGTTTTTTCTTGATTGGAGTAGATTGCTGTTCACGCACAACCAGCCAGCAAGCCAACCAGACAAGAAGACGATGACTCGACGATGATGATGATGACGACGACGACGACCATGATGATGATGATGTGATGATGATGATGATGGTTTGGTGTAGCCGAGTGGGCAACAACACTCCTGTGCCCCCCCCCCCCCCCCCCCCCAATCCTACTGCGAGTATTAGTTTATGGCAACGTAATTTGGATGATAACCAAACCCTCCCAAACTCTACTCATCTTGCTCCTACGGGACCCATTATTTTGCAAACTGTGAAGTGATTCTGTGCAGCGCAGGGATTCGTTCCCAAAACATGTTCCGGGACAGAAAACACTCGAAACGCCCATGCATAACAGGAGAGAGGGAGAGAGAGAGAGAGGAAGAGAGAGAGAGAGAGAGAGAGAGGGGGGGGGGGGGGGGGCTGGGGGGGGGAGAGAGAGAGAGGAGAGGGAGAGAGAGAGAGAGAGATAGAGAGAGAGAGAGAGAGAGAGAGAGAGGGAGAGAGAGATCCAATCCAATCCAAAACCTTTTATTGGTTAGGCATTTCTGCCCGTATCAAGTAGGGAAAAGGGGGGGGGGTAAAGATAACAACAAATATATGGTGATTACAAAGCACAAAGAGACTTAAACTAAACAGTTGTGTCGTCACTGATTTAGGATTGGCTTTATTTGTTGTGTTTGCTCTTCCTCGGCATGAGAACAAGATAATAATGCTATATTGTCATTAGTGGATGGTACTCTCTCTCTCTCCTCTCTCTCTCTCTCTCTCTCTCATCTCCTCTCTCTCTCTCTCTCATCTCTCTCTCATCTCTCATCTCTCTCATCTCTCGGCCTCCTCCACTCTCCCGCTCCCGACGTCGTCCTACTCTCATCTCTCTCTGTTTCTCGCGTCTTTCTCTCTCATTTTGGAATCCCTCTTCTTTTCTTTTTCTCTCCCTCTGCCTTTTTGGGAGAGGGTGTATTTGACTAATTTGTCAGCCTGTCTGCAATATCCGCATTTGTAATTGATTTATATTTTTCATTTTACAAGTTTCATGACAAACAAGACAAAACAAACTTTCTCTCACCCCCCCCCTCTCTCTCTCTCTCGTCTCGTCTCTCTCTGTCTCTTCTCTCTCTCTCTTTCTCTCTCTCTCTCCCTCTTCTCTCACACACACAAACTCACGCGCGCACACACACACGCCCCTGCCACGCACTACGCACAAGGATTATGACGCACACACACACACACACACACTACACACACCACACACACACACACACACACGCACACTGTCATACTAATAGTAGTATGACAGAAATGAATAAAATTAATCACCGCAACTACGTTACAACAGCACCAATGTCAACCCTGATCGCGCCTTGTCTGCAATAACAGCAATATCTCTGTTTCTCCCTCCCTCCCTTCCCCTCTCTCTCTCTCTCTCTCTCTCTCCTCTCTCTCTCTCTCTTCTCATCATCTCTCTCTCTCTGATCATCAGTCTCTCTCTCTCTCTCCTCCCTCCCTACCTCCTCTCTCTATCCCTCCCTCTCTCCCTCCACCTATCAACTCTATCTCTCTATACTCTCTCAGAGTATAGGGCACATGGAATAATATTGACTGACCACGTTCTAGCAGCAGAGTTTCCAACACCACCAGCACGCGGAAATGACGTCACGCTTATCATCTCTCAGTCCCGATTGGGAGGCACGTGCAACTTTTTTCACACCTGAGATTAAAATTTTTGGGGGCAGTTGTATTCGACAGTATCTGATAATAAGTATGACTATCTGATTTTTGGTCCCGTTTGAGGATTGCGGTGTAACTGCCGAGATAAGTACTAAGTTTATATATTAAGAGAGGACTTGGCTAATGTTACGATCAAGCTCCTCATCTGCCCCTTCCATTCTTTCATACGGTTTCAGTTAGGCTAGGGTTAGAATAGGGGTTTGTGTTAGGGTTTTAGATATAGGTTTTGACGGCATTTAAGTGTCAATCTCATACATAACCATCAATGTTTATTTTTGTGTGTGTATAACACGGTTTTCAGGTTAGGATTAGGGCTAAGAATGGGTTTTGGGATGGAGTTATTGGAGAGGCTAGGCAGTTTTGTGTCAAATGCCAAAACAATAAACTTTGATGACTAACTGACCCTAAACCTATCTTCTGACCCTAACCCAAACCAATTCATACTCTAACCCTAACTGAAACCGTCCTGGAAATGATTGGAAGGGGCACATGAAGGGGCTGAGCTTAACATTTTCCGAGAGACTGGTAAAGGTCTAGCCACACTGCGTATGGTGCGATGGCGATTGCGTCCGTTGAGGATAAGTGTACGAAAAAGTAAACCAGCAACATCCTTTAACTTTTATTTTACACAGTTAGTGTGTGTTGTGGTTCTTTGATCAATTATTATCTCCATTATGGTTAGACCACTGGCGATCCTTTATGGATCCCACCAACTATTACACCGTGGCATTTTAAGCTAATAAAGCCTTTTCAAGCACATTTCTTACAAGTGCCTGACGTTGGTAGTTTTTTGTGGTATAGTTTACTCATAATTATATTCCACTTCGGTGTGTGCCACAGGCATCCAATATTGGATCCACTGCCAACTCTCTATGCACTGACTTTAGTTCCTTTACATGTTTTTGGGTTCAGGAGTAGCTACACTACAAACATAGGTTTCTTGTCATCCCTGTAATAGAGATCACCTCAGTTTGTTGGCCTCTTTCTACCCACATTGTATTACATTTTTCAGATCGCTATTTTCCGTATTTTAATAACTTTCTATTTTACACAAAATGGTTCTTCATTTTTCTTTTCAACCTTGTGCTGGTTTTTGCTTTAAATTGTGGACTTTCAGCCTAGTACAGAGAAGAACACCATTCTTTTAATCGAAAATGTCTTCCTGTTGGGTTGGATCCCCAAGATAGTGTTTGTTAGCAATATACATCTGACCGAGAATTCATAAATTCGAAAGATTATCTCTTGCTATGTACGTGCTCATAACCTGTTTGTCCCGCCATTGGGACAAAAAGTAAACCAGCACAATCTTTAACTTTTAGGTTTACACAGTTAGTGTTGTTTGTGGTTTTTTCTTTGATCAAATTGATAGGGTGAGAGACTATTAAGGCAGCCACACTGCGTATGGTGCGAAGCGACTGCGATCCGTTGAGGATAAGTGTAAGTGATATGTTAGAAGGACTGTTTAAGGGCAACCACACTGGATATGGTGCGATGCGATGCGATCGCGATTGAGATAAGTGTAAGTTTGATATGTTAGAGAACTTTAAAGGGCGAAGCAACGCTGCATACGATGCGATGCGATTGTGACGATGTCTGTGAGGCATGATTCACGTTGAATACCTTCCGTGTAAACCTAATTCTAGTATTGGTTTGCTCATCTATGCTCAAGTATACTCA
>JAGGCT020004101.1:1910497-1922997 GCA_017654935.2 Phymorhynchus buccinoides
AGGAAATTAGTTGTTTGGGTGTTGTTTCTTTCTTTACTTTGTTTGCAGGAACATTACTGTAATACAATTTTTATTCATTACTTGATTAGACACAACAGTGATAAACACTGTGCATACTGCACATATTGACATTGTTCTAAATGATCTATAGACTCTTGCAAATGAAGCCTCTCACTCTCAGTAAAATACACTATACTAGAATTCATACATCATAATCAGACTCACAGAGACAAATAATGTATTGATTTGATTACATGTGCATGTGAATGATGACTCATATCATCAAAATCGCATCGCATTCAGATACGATTCATATGTTAATAATAATAATGGGAATTTACGTAGCACTCTTTTTCACATGAGCTCAGTGCGCTTGACATTCATAACAAGAACATTAAAGGTAAACAAATAATAAATCACTAGAAAGTAAAATAAACATGATGCTTGCATGCAACATTCTCTTTCTTCTTCACACACACACACATGCATGCATGCAGACACACACATGAACGCACGCACACATGCATACACTCACAATTGTACCAGAGTAAAAGAGTTACAATATGAAAATTTTAAGAAGAAACATAGACCACATTCACCTTCTCAATCAAGCTTAGAGTAAGATACAATACTGGAAATAAAATCATACTGCCATCGACATACCAGTTACATGACTATAGACTATAGTAGACAAATTTTACAAAATCAAAGATATCCTTCTACCTTCTTTACAAGTGCTTAAAGTTTACAAGACGTAGATTGTCTCCCACATTCTACACACAACTTCCAAAAACTTGTTTCCTTTCTATGTTTCAACTTTTGGTCAATGGTTGATGAAGGCTTCTGTTATTAAAAACGGGAAATTCCCAAAGTTTAACCGAAAGCTTGTTCAAGTTGTTGTTTTGTGTTTTTAATTGCAATACATTTTTTTTTTTTTAAAGGGAAAACCCGGTTCGGCCGAACATTTCTGTTTGCCGAACATAGATTCGGGCTGTTCGCCGAACAACCGTTCAGCCAGCTAAGGGTGGCTTTTAAGTTTAATGGTATTTTTTTGCTGAAACATGGCTAGAGGTGAAAGGGTTAACAAGAGCAGTTTTCTACAGGTCAGGGAAAACACCACTCAGTAAAGAGTCGTTTATGATCTGAGTCATGACAGGCACAACATCAAGACATTCATACAACAAAGGGGTTGGTAAAGGGTCAAGGTCACACATCTTGGGGGCAGATCTTTTCAAAACATCAGACATGTTCCTCAGACACAGGGGAGAAAAAAAAAGCAAGAGAAGACCCTACAAACTCTTTGCCTTGGGAGTGGGAAACAGTGGGATGCAGGTCAACCTCTTTCCTAAGTTTGGAAATAAAGAAATCGGAAAAGACACATAGCAATGATGGTGGGGGGTATACAGTCAGAATTTTGGTAGGTTTAACCCTTGCACAGTTTGTTTGTAATACAGTTCTTTACTATTTAATGTTGAAACATGGCTGGATCCTATCATAACTGATACCAAAATCCTTCCAGCAAACATTTGGGTAGGGGACAAACAACATCAGATAAATTTCAACTCTTGAAGGCCCCCCTTAGGGATACCAGAGGGGGTCTTTCATATGAATAAGTTCCACAGCTTCTGAAAGTTTTGTGCTTGTAACTTCCTCTAAATCTGTCACTTTCTTTGACTCTGCCCTTTCCCTTTGCTTACTGTCAACTACTTTCTTTCTGCCTTACTGGTCCATATTCCCCCTCCCCCCCTTTTTTTTAAATTAGAAAACTCTTACAGAGAATTTCTCCAGTTGAATGTTAATTGAAAGATAACAATAAATCACATTGGTGATAAATTGAATCAACACATCAATATAAACATCTGGCAGAGGATCAAGTTCATATGATTTTCTTCTCCAAAGTCAGAGTGTGGCTGCCCATGTGGCGGGGTAATCAAAAATGGTAACACACGTAATGCTCTCATCCCTTCTTTGTGAATTTGTTCAAGTGCTTTGGCTGCTGGGATCATCCCTGGAGTCTTTAGTTTAAGCCAGGGAATTACAACATTATTTTCATTTTTTGTCACATTATTTTAAATTGGCGCAGCTCAGGAAGTTCACAAGGGGATAAAACAAAAGGAAGCCGAGCGTTGCTTGTTCTAACAAACTGTCAGTCAACTGAAAAAAATAGGCACAGTTTCTGTCCAGGATTTGGATAGAAAAGACAGTGGTCTGGGCTTAAAACAGAAATGTGTCCACAGTATTCTTTCTTAAGATTTCTTCCTGGATGTGAACTTGTGGAGGTTGTATTTCCCGCACTGCGCCATTGTGGCCTTGATGAGGTCAACAGCATCGCTGAACCTTCCAGGAGTTGGCCACAGCATGGTATGGAGTGTCCACAGTACAGGTCAAGCTGGGGGGTGGGGGGCTGGGGAGATCTTCAGGTCGTCCCTGAAGGAGGCCAGGTTGATGTCATCCAGTCTCTTTTTTTCCACAGACCTTGGCTGGGTGGAGACCCTAGGCACAGACAGTTCAGCAGTCATAGTAGGGATCGGTAGTCATCCACCCTGGTTGATAGAAGGATCTCCTCCTGAAGAAACACACACACAAAACCCGACGTCAAAAATCAAGAGAACAATTATCCCTGAGCCGTACTTTTTCTTTAACATGATTTTTCCTCATTATTTAAAATGAGTACACAGAGGGAAAACTCAGTTTGAAACTGTAAGTCAAGTTGTACTTTTTTACAATACGTTGCAAGTGTACTCACAATGCTTGACTTAACCGTTGCCAATGCTTTGCAAGAGGGATTGCAACAAGCAAAACTTTCTTGACAATAAAAAAACCCATGCCCTTTTCAATATTACCAAAAAGTATATATCATTTAAAAGATCAAATAATAACAATAATAACAATTGGCATTTATATAGCGCATATCTAGAAAATTCTATTGATGGCGCTTTACAAAAAACAACATTACAAACATTCCCATTAAGACACACACGCATCAGACCTGTTTACCCCAAATCTTCACTGTCAGTAATCCCAAGCTCTGAAAACAGTAATTTCAGGCATCTGTCCGTAATTTTGCTGCCGTCAAACCTTTTGTTGCGCGCGGGGGTACACGCATGTTGCAATCTTTGCCATAGCGGACCTACTAAATACTGGATTCGACACAACGACAGAACACAACACAAAACATGACAAAGTAACGCACTGGCGGTTCATTTTCAGTCACAGTTTGCACACACGAATCTTTTCCCGCGCATACAACTCGGCTGACAAAATGGCGCAGCGCACACCGCAGATACGAAATCACGGCAAACGCTAATGCGCCAGCTGCTTTCATTTATCGGATTTTGTGAGTTGTTTGCATTCAGCAAGTGTTTCAGTGCACACACTAACACCGATTTATCAGTTTGATAACAGAAAGGAGCTGCTTTTTAACTTCTCTTTTTTAAAGTGAGACCATTCACCGAGTTCAAACTTATGGAGTGAGATCGATCTAGTTTCAACTTGGAAGTTGACTTCGCATACAGTCGGCAGTGCTCAAGCGCCATGCCTTCTTTTTCTTTTTTTTCTTTTTTCGCACTCGTTCAGTGGAAATGCGGATTGTTTTGTTGCTGACCGTAATAGCGTAATCGAGGTCTCAAAACGTAATAATTACGGACAAATCCGTAGGAAAAACAGGTCTGACGCATGCACAAACACACACTGTACACACACACACACCACACAATTATCCTTATGGCAAAATATGCATTACAACTACAGCTTTGAAAAGAGATGAGTTTTTAGACTGGTTTTGAAAGCACCCAGAGTCAGTGTCTGAGAGACAGGGGTCAGTTATTCCCCACAGATGAAGCCTGGAACGAAATGGACCTTTCACCATAAGTTTTGGTTTTGACAGTGGCTGGTTGCAGGCGGCGAGTGTCAGAGGAAGAGCGGAGGACACGAGAAGGTGTGTAGAGGTGAAGTAGGTCAGACAGGTAATCAGGGGCTGAGCCAAAGACAGCAAAGGAAAGAGGGGAGAGTTTATAGTCAATCCGGGAAGATTTTTAGCCAGTGCAAAGAGTGCAGTAGTGATGTGACATGTTCATACTTGGAAGATTGAAGGACTAATTGGGCAGAATCCCCACAAGTCAGTGTGTGGTGATGTAATATAAAACGGTGACACACGTAATGTTCTCATCCCTAGTTGATGCACCTGTACCATAGTGTTCAAGTGGTTCCGCTGCTGGAATGATCCTTGGAGCCTTTTAGCCAGGGTAAGACAAACAAAACAAACAACAAACGAAAAAGATAGTTCTAAGCCACAGTGTTAAAATTAAGCCACCATCCGTTTCTCGTTTGTAAAGACACCCCACCCCCCCCTCCCAAAAAAAATCTAAAAACAAAACCAACCCAAACCCTCACAAACATGCAGACCAATTACATTCAGACCCTGGTTACATAAGTTTGTAGAAATTGAGAACACATGTATTTAAACCAAGTTACATATTTTGTACAAACTCACAATGTGACATGCACAAAAAATAGCTGAAAACGAGAAACACCATATAGGCAAATATCCCCAGCAGAATGAACAGGTGACCACTCAAGTAAGTAGAGTATTGCGCAGGAGCATGGGCGAATAATGCAGAAAAATAGAATAGAAAAGAAAAACCTAAAAGTGCCGATTGGAACCAGAGATGCATTGGCCTCATTTACCATACCAACACAAAAGCAGCCCTACACCAACTCTGGAAGCCTCTATTGTTATAAAAAAGCAAGACTGGTATCCAGTACCAGCCAATGGCATCACTTCTGTTGTGGTAGCTCAGCAACCTATTTCAGACTCAAGATCATCTCCAAACCTTCCACCTCAAGACAATAAAATCCAGGTAATCCCCCCACGGGACCCAGAAGTCAGTTAAAAGCAGTTTGGATTGACCATCCCCCTACAGCAAGGCCAGGTCCACCCGGACAAATCACAATGCACATCCTATAGGTATAGAAACTAACCATGGCTATGACATCCTGGAGCATACCCTGCCAACCAGGCCATCAAAATAAAAAAGTGCAAGGAAAATAAATGACATCTAGTCATGGGTTATCCAAACACAGGGTCTAACATGACAGTCATTAGTGCAATTTGATACACAGCGTGTTGTCTATGTAAAGGGGACAGATGCAATAGGATTCAGTTTTAAGATGCACACGGTTCTTGACAGCGTCACCCTCTCTTTATCCGTGCGTGCTGGGGCCATGCCTCTTAGAACACACTTGATCACAAGAAATCCAATGCTTCATTCCAAACATGTCCAGCACTCTGAACCCAATGACAGAACTGCTGGAAAAAGGACGTGGGGAGAGCCTCAGCAAGCAGCACTCAAATCTGTCAAAACTGTACACTCAACTGAGCTTAGCATGATTGTTTTTAAATTTCATAGGTCATATGACCCCTGATTGCAGAAAATGATGGGTCAATTTCCAAAGTAATGGTCCAATAATAGGTCCCTGTAGTATATAAATTCTAGTGCTTACTTCACTAAAATTCAATTACATTCTATTGCTTAAATTCTATTGCATACTTCATGGGTCAGATGACCCCTTCCTGCACAAAATGAGGGGTCAAATCACGATCAATATGCTTCATTGACCCAGACCTGCTCACAATATGAAACTCAGTATCCATTGCTCCTATGCTTCCCTTCTTTGCACTGACCAAGCTGACATGGAACGAGTAGTGCTGCCACAAGCTATGGGGGGAGGGTAGCATTCCATCAAGAACATGATAGGATCCAAGAGCCTGCAGCCTATTGTTTATGCACCCTTACTCTAGTCAAGTATTACACTAAGAATTAGACGCTCCCGCGTTGTGATTCTCATGAGGCAGCCAGGGCGCTCCAATGGCTCCTATCAGCAGTCAGTCTGATGGCATCGTTCGAACGTCTGTTCCCCAGCTGAAGGTCTCGCTCCACTGTCTGACGCCAATTCATCTTTGGCCTCCCTCTTTTTCTCTGCACCCTTGGGATCCGCCTATAGTCTAGAAGTCCTCTGAAGATTAAAGGGGAAAGCCTTGCCTGGATAGAACAGGGATTTACCTTCAGATTGTTTATGCTCTGTGCCCTCTTCAGCAGCAGTGTGCCAGCCAGAAAGAACAGCCATCCCTGCATCTCTGTGACAAGGGCAACCCACTGCTCACTGGGGTGGGTCAGATTCACCGCTCAGTGTGCATACAAGACTGTCAAATCTGTGCAAAAAGACAACGACACATGTTACAATGGCATAATAAATGTAAGTCCAGTGATCCAACTTGAAAACTGATGCTCAAAATAAAAGAGGAGATTTTCCAGCCGGAAAATCCTTCCATCTGGATTTTTCGCTACGTACTATACGTATGTCAGAACTTTTGTTGACGGGAGGGGGGAGGAGGGGAGGGAGGGGGAAGGGACGGGGAGGAGGGGAGGGGGCACGGGGGATGCACACAGGGTACAACTTGCCATCCACAACCAACATCTCCCAACAGTTTTGTTGAGCGGGATATATGTGTGTGTGTGTGTTTCACGGAATTTCGCAGCCTCCTTTGCCTTCAAATACTCAAACGTACCGGTTGGCCATTTGTGTTTGCGACTGCAAGCGTACACTTGACCAAATATGAACCATGCCGCTTGAGAATAATATTGCGCTCACATTTTTGGCTGAGAAAATTAATTTCTGCAGAGATTCCTTTAATTACGACAAATTTTCGAAGGAGACAACGGAGCTGTTTTCATGCCTGAGTGATGTCAAAGATTATGGCCACAAGAAGACATTTTGTTAGTCTTCCTCCATGACCATGATTAGTACCCATTATTTGGAATTACCATAAGCAAATGCACCTGCACACTAAGTTTGAACATCATTCATAGATCTAACAATTCTTAAGCAAGATATTACAAGAAATATTTGGGTTTTCAAGGTCAAACTTCAAGGTCAGCAGGTCATAACTTTTTTATACCATGATACATCCAGAGATAAATTTGAAGCGAATCTATCAAGCGGTTCCCGATATATATCTGGCTGGACGTACAAACAAAATCACAAAATAGCCCTCACAGACACTCGAGTGATCGCAAACTGCTCCACCGCCAAAATATGTGTGGAGCACAATGAAATCAACAGCAAACTAGACCATGAAAACACTATCTAGAGACAGTAGATCATTCAAGCAAAGTTGCGCGACAGCATTTTCGCCTTCAGTCCATCCTTTCAAATGCTAATGCGGTAACATACATAATATATATATTCAACCACATACTCAAGCTGCCCATCCCAGGGCTCCCTCCCACCCGGGAAGGGGGTGTTGGGAAACTTTTGTATCTGCCTTTTCCCTTTGCTTGCTGTCAGTGACATTTACTATCTTTCTGCCTTTTTAGTCCATTCTCCTGTCTGTTTTCAAGAAACAATTTCAAAAAGATTTCCTGCAGCCGAAGTCTGACATGCTGGGCCTAATTATTTCTAACTTAGGTGCATAACCCGTCTGCGCTCACAACTGGCAGGAAACTGAGCAATCAAAGAAGCAGCTTTCACCTTGCAGCTGGTTATCCAGTGAATGCACGATCACAAACAACATGACAAAACAGCAAAACAGCAAAAATCACATACCAGCCATCCCCCGTGGGGATACCCGGGGGGTCTTTTGTATAAATAGTTTCCCCCACCTTCTGGAAGTTCTGTGCTTGTAACTTCCTTTAATCTATCACTCTCTTTGACTCTGCCTTTTCCCTTTACTTACTGTCTTCTATCTACTATCTTTCTGCCTTACCGGTCCATTCTCCTGCCTTTTTTTCAAGAAGTCTGACTTGCTGGGCCTCTTTCTTGGTTAGCCGCATGACGGCAGCATGATGCATCTGCGCTCATAATTGACAGAAAACTGTCTGAGCGATTGAAGATTAAGACGACATACCAGCCAAGAGTAAACAAACACCAGTGAAGACATTAAGCAGTTTTCACTTACACAGCTACTTATGACCTTTCCCTTGGCCTTTGTCTCTCTTTCCCATTTACCCCCTCCACCCTACCCACCCACCCGGACCCCCCTCCACCCAATCAGTCGACCTGCGGTTAAGGTTAAGGCGATCGCGCATGCGCAACCTAGTTTCTGCATGTATGGTCCATACCCCCCCAACCCCTCCAAGCAAGAGCCAGCCAAGCAGCCAGTCCACTTGTGTCATAACCAAGCCTGCCAGAACTAATAGGAGCACAACACATTATTTGGCTCCAGTGACCTTGACCTATGACCAATGACATATATATTGTCAAACTCAGCCTAGGAATCCAAGATTCTAATCCATATGAAAAATGTGAGGGTCCTACATTTCTCTGTTGAAACGTTATTATGTTAACACAGTCAGATAATTAGTCTCAGATAATTAGTCTATCAGTCAGCCAGCTCTGAAAACAAAGCAGCTTTTACAATCGCAACTGCTTAAAAACACAATCATCGAACGAATCACTCACATGCAAACTTATGCTAAACACATAGTGACATACACTCGTGCACACTCACACAAGCATACATACATAATGTACACACACATGTATTTCTATACGCATGCCCATACAATGATACATACACTGAAGCCAGAGGGGCAGGAGCTGTGCCGGTCGGGGATTGCCCCGGTGTGTGCTTCACTAGTCGGAGTGGTCCAGCCTGGATTATAGTGGATACTGCAAAATAAAGGCTTATGGTTAACTTTCATGCATAGACTGTCAACACCACCACACAATGCAAAAAAAGATAATTTAATTATTATTAAATTAAATAAATCCCAACTCACAATGCGCTCTCTTAGTAAGTTAGTTTCCGTGAGTTTATATCCTTCATACTTCATATAAATCATAGGCTCCTTTGACATACTTCAATCAGATCCAGAATGAGAACCATCTGGATATAGTGTACATGTATACATACATTTTACATAAATATTTGTTTTTCCCATGTGGGTCTGAGTAGCTTTTGTTTTTGATTTTCCTGCAGCACTGCAGTGCATTCTTTGAACCCCAGAACATGTCAATAATTGCCAGTTACAGCAGGTGGACATTACTCATTAGCAGAAGATTTTTCTTCCAATTGGGGATGTCAATCCTGCCCCACGCTCACCGGTCTTCATTCAGACCATTAACAGCGCAGAGGATGCGTCGTGTTATGTGAATTCATGTCATCCATCCCACCTGCATACATGGCCTACTCGTACCGAACAGTGGGATAGGCTTTGTTTAATATGCGCGCAAGATCTTGTGCATGTGTCCCACACGGTGCCTCAGTTTCTGAAAAGTCTGTCATCCACCAAAGACTATGATTACAATTGAATTAAATACTAATGAGAATTGGGACTCATAGGAGTCAAGGGTCAAAGTAGTGGTAAATGAAGGGCAGGAGCTGTGCCGGTCAGAGCTTGTGCTTGGATACTGCAAAATAAATGCCTATGGTTCACTTCCCCCTCCTTCATACTCTGCACCCCATCTTCTCTCGACTACGGTCTACACCCAGACCCTCCCTGTAATTGAGTGCAAGAGTTGTACACAAGAATGAAGAAATGCTTCACTATCAAGTTGTAAATGCTTTTTTTTTCCCTTTCCTTCTTTCTAATCTACTTTTCTTCTTTCCTTGGTCACAGTACTCACACAAAGCTGGTCGCCACCTAAGAAGACAGTTTCCCCATGACTGAGTGATATTATTGATATCAGGTGCAGTGAGGAAAACAGGAGTAAAGTGCCTTTCCCAAGGACACAACACTGTGCAACCCGAGCTAGGTTTGAACATTATGCACTCACTAACCTGATGGATTAAGACTCAACTACGAGTTAGCGACTCTAGTCTAGCCATGCATTTATGTGATGACGTACAATAATAATACACACAAAACCCAGTTACCCGCTCACCTTCCCCATGAGAGAGAGAGAGAGAGAGAGAGCGAGAGAGAGAGAGAGAGAGAGAGAGAGAGAGAGAAGAGAACACACAGAGAGAGAGAGGGAGAGACACACAGAGAGAGAGAGAGAGAGAGAGAGAGAGAGAGAGATGAGAGAGAGAGAGAGAGAGAGAGAGAGGCCCTACTCAGGGGTCATCAAAAGTCCCCCCTCCCCCCCTGTAGATTCCCACCAAGCTAGGCATTTTCCTTTTGTCTGTCCAGTGTCCTCTCTTCTCTTTCTTTAAACTTTGGCCTCCTGGCCCTTTCTTGCGGCATATGCGGATGAACCTCCCAGGTTCCATGGCATAATAATATTAATATAATAATAATCAAGTGTGTTGATTGTGGCCACGTACTGTGAAGAAGAAGAAGAAGAGAGAGAGGGAGAGAGAGAGAGAGAGAGAGAGAGAGAGAGAGAGAGAGAGAGAGAGAGAGAGAGAGAGAGACTCAGAGAGAGAGAGAGAGAGAGAGAGAGAGAGGAGTGTGCCATTGCCAGTGGAATGGATGAAACAAATTCACAAAGCATGCATCGTGTCCGCCTGAATAATAGTAATACTAATTAGTTTGTGTGTGGGGCAGATAAACATCCCCGATCTGAAAGAGAGAGAGAAGAGAGAGAGACTTTGTGTGAGAGAGCAGGGCTCCCACTCCCAGGGACCCCTCCAGGGACCCCCATTTGGGGGTCTATGAATCATGATTACTAGAATGAAGTATTAAGTACTAGAATTCTAGGGGACCCTTTAAAAGAGTGTGCAGGGGGTCCCGGGGATGCACTAGAAAAATTATTTTTAGCATTCACTATCGTGACTATGCCACTACTGGCACTAGTCTATCCCACCTCTAGGACCCTTTTATTATTATACTGTAACTAGTGTAAGTGAAGGAGTCCCTGTGACCCCTTGTTTTGTGGGACGATTGGGAGCCCTGGAGAGTCTACAATGACACATAGGCCTAGCCTTAAAAACAACGACAAAAAAACAGCCAATATGATGAAAAATAAGCATGCAAACGATAATAAAAATTAAAACTCTAAAAATAGTAAAATACTCACGGTCTTTCCAATTCATGCTCAATTTGGACCAAGAACCGGAAAAGGCACGCTGAACGAGGATCGAGGATGATGGATGGTAGGTTGGCCATTGAACCGAGTAAAAAACGATGTAAAGAACACTAGAAATAGGAACCTCTGAAATGTCTAATGAGCGGGATATTGAATACTTGAAGAACAAAAAACTTTGGTGACAACTCGCAACTTCTCGAATACTTCCGGTGGATGTATTCCTACGAATGGTTGTAGCCCACGGATTCATATTAAAATTCTGTTTTGGAGCTCTCTTGAGATCTCCCTTCGACCTGAATCCATAGCCAAGGAGAAATATGCTATCATCAGACACTAACACAACTAATAAAACCGTCAAATAAACAAAATACGATGCAATGAAATAACTAGAAAAGTGTCAGGAACATGAAAGACGCTGCATAAATCGCAAATTGCAGACGATTTTTTTTCAAGCTTGAGTCAGAACTTGAGTGACAGAACCAAAGGCACATGACAACAAAATAAAATAAAATAATTTCGTAAAAAGTTTTAATGCAGCAAGGTTGATCTTTGAGTTAAGAAATCAGGACATCTTTACCCAATCCCATTTTCAATTTGCAAAATGTTGCTTCATCATCAAATGGTTTGGTCACGCCGTCTAATTAGACTATTAGTGACTTGGAGGCTGCGTAATGCGTATAACCCCCCCCCCAAAAAAAACCCCAAAAAACCCCACACCCCAACAACACCCAAACAACCCTGTCCTATCTTAGATTGTGTGTGTGTGTGTGTGTGTGTGTGTGTGTGTGTGTGTGTGTGTGTGTGTGTGTGTGTGGTGTGTGTGTGTGTGTGTTTATAGTGGACCATAGACCTTTCGTAGTATCCAGGCAAGACCGTAGCGGTCCCCGAGGGCAAGCCCCGACCGGCACAGCTCCTGCCCTTCATTTACCACTACTTTGATATATGGCCCCCTAACCCTATCTTGAATTTAGAATAGCATGTTATTGAGCTCCCTCTTGAATGATACAAAATTCAATAAGGAGGGAGCCTGATCAGCTGCTGACCCTGGGGGGAAACAATGACTGGGGGGAGGGGGAAGACGGGGTAAAAAGCGCATGGGCGGGTAAGAAGCCCACCCCAATTATCTCATGAAATAAAGAAAATTTCAGTCAAATTTGCCCATGAGACGAATGCTAGACATTAACACTCGTCTCATGGGCAAAATGAGACTGAAATTTGCTTCATTTCATGAGATAATTGGGGTGGGCTTCTTACCCGCCCATCCGCTTTTTAACCCCGTCTTCCCCTACTTGGATGTGTTTGTCCTAGTCGATATTTGTTGGAATTTGAGGGCGTGGTTTTCTAGGAAGAAGGTATTGTTCAGCCGGGATGTCAACACACACAACACACACACACACACACACACACACACACACACACACACACACACACACACACACGCGCACACAACGCAACGGACACACACACAACAAGCACACACACCACACACACACACGCGCGCGCGCGCGCGCACACGCACACACGCACGC
>JAGGCT020004101.1:1928234-1948243 GCA_017654935.2 Phymorhynchus buccinoides
CTACACTCAAGAGCGCGCGAGATACTATCACAGAATCGAAACATACAGATCCGAAGACTAATCTAGACATTATAAGAAACAAAGATCAGAAGACAAAAAGCTAAAAAAGAAAAGAAGCAGATTAAAACTACACACAAACCCAATTCTCCTCCCAATGCACCTTGCTAAAGACCCCATACGAACCCCCACCGCTGTCCACACCCGAAACTCTTCCCCCCGGTACATTTTTGCTCCCCTTCACCCAATCCCCGATTCACTCTTGTAAGAAGATGAGTATCGCCCACTAGCATCTTTCCCCCATCCCACATTCCAAGAGGCCTAACACTATTGAAAGAATATATTATGCAAGTATTGCCAGAAATACAAAGCAATTCAACATACGTCGTCTAAGACAAAACACCAACGGCCAAACCTCCATTCATACTACGTCCAAAGCAACATTTTAGAGCCAATGAGCCTACCGGATATGGAAAGCATTTAATTATTATACGATGATTGCCGAAATACAGAGCAATTCAACATACGCGTTCTCAGGAAAACACCAACGGCCAATGCCCCCAGTCCGGCGACCCTCCCATCCACAGTGTGTTGATCTTCATGTGCCTAGGTAACGGTGGACCGTCACTAATTCCCCAAAACAACCAGCAGCGGGTGCCACTGACATCGATAGCTTGTGTCTTTTACCATTCTTTTGACATTCATTTTCAATGTTTCTTAAACTCTCTCTTCTCTCTCTCTCTATTCTCTCTATCTCTCTCTCTCTCTCTCTCTCTCTACTCTTCTCTCTCTCTCTCCCTCTCCCTCTCTCTCTCTCTCTCTCTCCCTCTCTCCTCTCTCTCTCTTCTTCTCTCCAGAGGGCTGGATGTAAAACAGCAATGTTATGCTTACTCTATTACCCTATATAAATAAAATTCATTCAATCAATTCAATCCTATCTCACTCTCTTTCCTCTCCCCCCCCCCTCTTCTCTCTCTCTATTCCCTTCTCATCTTCTCTCCCAATTCTCTCTCTCCCTCTCCCCCCCTGCTCTCTCTCTCTCTCTCTCTCTCCTCTCTCTCTCTCTCTTCACTCTCGCCCTCTCTCTCTATCTCTCCTCTCTCTCTACTCCAGAGGGCTGGATTGTAAAACAGCATGTATTGCTTACTCTATACCTCTCAGAAATAAAAATTCATTTTCAATTCAATTCAATCCTCTATCCCTCTCTTTCTCTCTCCCCCCACCCTCCTCTCTCTCTCTTCCCCCCTTTCTCTCTCTCTCCCCATTCTCTATCTCCTCCTTCTCCCCCCATGCTCTCTCTGCTCTCTCCTCTCTCTCTCTCCTCTCCCTCTCTCTCTTCTCTCCCCCACTCTCTCTCTCTTCTCCCTCTCTCTCTCTCCCCTCTCTCTCTCTCTCCCCTCTCTCTCTCTTCTACTCCCCTCTCTCTCTCTCTCCTCTGTCTCTGTCTCCCCCTCTCTCTCCTCTCTCTTCCTCTCTCTCTCTCTCTCTCTCTCTCCCCCTCTTCTCTCTCTCTCCCCCCTCTCTCTCTCGTCTCTTCCCCTCTCTCTTCACCTCTCCTCCTCTCTCTTATCCTCTCTCTCTCTCTCTCTCTCTCTCCTCTCTTCTCTCCTCTCTCTCTCTCTCCCCTCTCTCTCTCCCTCTCTCTCTCTCTCTCCCCCTCTCTCTCCTCTCTCTCTCCTATCTCTCTCTCTCTCTCTCCCCTCTCGCTCTCTCTCTCGCTCTCTCTCTCTCTCTCTCTCTCTCTCCCTCTCTCTCTCTCCTCTTCTCTCTCTCTCCTTATCTCTCTCCCATCTCTCTCTTCTCCCTCTCTCTCTATCCTCTCTCTCTCTCTCTCTCCCCCTCTCTCTATCTCTCCCTCTTCTCTCTCTCTCTCTCCGCTCCTCTCTACTCTCTCTCTCTCTTCCTCTCTCTCTCTCTCTCTATCTCTCTCTTCTCTCTCTTCTCTCTCTCCCCCCTCTCTCTCTGTTGTTGACAGTTTCTGTAGGGCTCAGGCCCTGTTATAAGGCATCGTCACAGCGGCTCTGAGCCCAGTCCGCTAGACACTTGAGTTACGTACATTGAGAGGTTTCAGCGCATTTTCTTCATTGCTTAGTATGTCAGGAAGGAGAACTCCGACTGCTATACGAGTTATCCTAAAAATAAAATAAAATCTTCCTGCAGTCCACAGACGCCTGAATTCAAGTGTTTGCATGCATGTTATTTCATATTTCATATTTGAAATCCTTCCCCACTGGAATGTTTAATAATTACGAGCATATTTAATAAGAAAAGTAAGGGACATAAAAATTCAATTAAAATTCTTACGATGTTAGGTTATTTAGGTTATTTTTTTGTGCGCACGTCACGAGTGTGTATGTGTGTGTGTGCAGTGTGGTGTGTGCGTGGTGTGTGTGTGTGTCGTGTGTGTGTATGTGTGTGTGTGTTGCATTTATGAAAGCAAGTGTGTGTGTGTGTGTCGTGTGTGTGTGATGGTGGTGGGTGTGTGTGTGTGATAGGTGTGTGACTGGTGTGGTGTGTGTGTGTGTGTGGTGTGTGTGTGTGTGTGTGTGACACAGTGTGGTGTGTGTCGTGTGTGTGTGTACCTAGCGGTGTGTTGTTGCGTGCTGCGTGTGTTTGTGCGGCGCGTTGAGTGCGTGCGTAGGTGTGTGTTGTGTGTGTGTGTGTTTGTGTGTGTGTGTGGTGTGTGTTTGTGTGATTTGTGTTGTGAGAGAGGAGAGTGTATGTGCGTGCGTGCGTGCGTGCGTGCCGCGTGCTGTGCGTGCGTGCGTGCGTGCGTGCGCGCGCGTGCGCGTGCGTGCGAGTGTGTGGTGTTGTGTGTGTGTGTGTGTGTATACTTGTGCTGTGGCGGTGTGTGTGCGTTCTGTGGGCAGCGCGCGCGCGCGCGATGTGCGCGAGCGCGCGCGCGCGCGTGTGTGTGGTGTTGTGTGTGTGTGTGTGGGTGTTTTTGCATCCCGGCCTGCACAATACCTTCTTCCTAGAAAACCACGCCCTCAAATTCCAACAAATATCGACTAGGACAAACACATCCAAGTAGGGGAAGACGGGTTTAAAAAGCGCATGGGCGGGTAACTGAAGCCACCCCAATTATCTCATGAAATGAAGCAAATTTCAGTCTCATTTTGCCCATGAGACGAGTGTTAATGTATAGCATTCGTCTCATGGGCAAATTTGACTGAAATTTTCTTTATTTCATGTAGATAATTGGGGTGGGCTTCTTACCCGGCCCATGCGCTTTTTACCCCATCTTCCCCTACAGTATTTTTCCCCCCAGGGTCATCCCTGTGTGGAACTCGACAATTCCAACTTCAGCAGCTGATCAGGCTCCCTCTTATTTGAATTTGGTATCATTCAAGAGGGAGCTCAACATGATGTCATTCTAAAATTCAAGATAGGGTTAGGGGGCCATATATCAAAATAGTGGTACTTCAAGTGGTATGAAGGGCAGGAGCTGTGCGGGTCGGGGCTTGCCCTCGGGGACCGCTACGTCTTTGCCCCTGGATACTACGAAAAGGTCTATGGCCTACTAGACACCACACACCCACACACACACATCAACACACAAACCCACACACACACACACACACACACACACACACACACACACACACACAATCTAAGATAGGACATGGTTTTTTTGGTGTGTTGTTGGGGGTGTTGGGTTTTCTTTGGGGTTTTTTTTTGGGGGGGGGTGGGTGCTTATACGCAACGCGCAGCCTCCAAGTCACTAATAGTCTAATTAGACGGCGTGACCAAACCATTTGATGATGAAGCAACATTTTGCAAATTGAAAATGGGATTGGGTAAAGATGTCCTGATTTCTTAACTCAAAGATGAACCTTGCTGCATTAAAACTTTTTACGAAATTATTTTATTTTATTTTGTTGTCATGTGCCTTTGGTTCTGTCACTCAAGTTCTGACTCAAGCTTGAAAAAAATTCGTCTGCAATTTGCGATTTATGCAGCGTCTTTCATGTTCCTGACACTTTTCTAGTTATTTCATTGCATCGTATTTTGTTTATTTGACGGTTTTATTAGTGGTGTTAGTGTCTGATGATAGCATATTTCTCCTTGGTTATGGATTTAGGTCGAAGGGAGATCTCAAGAGAGCCCCAAATCAGAATTTAAATATGAATCCGTGGGCTACAGCCGTGCGTAGGAATACATCCACCGGAAGTATTCAATGCAGTCACTCTTATTAACCAATCAGTGTTTTCTCCTTTCGCGTATGCGATATCCCGCTCATGAAAGTTTTCAGAGGTTCCTATTTCTAGTGTTCTTTACATCGTTTTTTACTCGGTTCAATGGCCAACCTACCATCCATCATCCTCGATCCTCGTTCAGCGTGCCTTTTCCGGTTCTTGGTCCAAATTGAGCATGAATTGGAAAGACCGTGAGTATTTTACTATTTTTAGAGTTTTAATTTTTATTATCGTTTGCATGCTTATTTTTCATTTTTTGTCGTTGTTTTTAAGGCTAGGCCTATGTGTCATTGTAGACTCTCCAGGGCTCCCAATCGTCCCACAAAACAATAGGGGTCACAGGGACTCCTTCACTTACACTAGTTACAGTATAATAATAAAAGGGTCCTAGAGGTGGGATAGACTAGTGCCAGTAGTGGCATAGTCACGATAGTGAATGCTAAAAATAATTTTTCTAGTGCATCCCGGGGACCCCCTGCACAATCTTTTAAAGGGTTCCACCTAGAATTCTAGTACTTAATACTTCATTCTGTAGTAATCCATGATTCATCGACTCCCTAAATGGGGGTCCCTGGACAGTGGGAGTGGGAGCCCTGCTCTCTCACACAAAGTCATAACTTTAGACTATTACTATTAGACTATTACTGTTATTACATCAGGCGGACACGATGCAATGCTTTGTGAATTTGTTTCATCCATTCCACTGGCAATGGCACCTCCTCTCCTCTCTCTCTCTCTCTCTCTCTCTCGCTCTGCGTCCTCTCTCTCTTCTCTCTCTCTCTCTCTTCTCTACTCTCTCTCTCTTCTCATCCAGTCTCTCTCTCTCTCTAAATCTCTCTCTTCTTCTTCTTCTTCTTCACAGTACGTGGCCACAATTCAACACAACTTGATTATTATTATATTAATATTATTATGCCATGGAACCTGGGAGGTTCATCCGCATATGCCGCAAGAAAGGGCCAGGAGGCCAAAGTTTAAAGAAAGAGAAGAGAGGACACTGGACAGACAAAAGGAAAATGCCTAGCTTGGTGGGATGATCTACAGGGGGGGGAGGCCGTGGGACTTTTGATGACCCCATGAGTAGGGCCTCTCTCTTCTCGTCTCTCTCTCTCTCTCTCTCTCTCTATCTCCTCTCTCTCTCTCTCTCTCTCTCTGTGTGTGTCTCTCTCTCTCTCTCTGTGTGTCTCTCTCTCTCTCTCTCTCTCTCTCTCTCTCTCTCTCTCTCCTTCTCTCTCTCTCTCTCTCTCTCATGGGGAAGGTGAGCGGGTAACTGGGTTTTGTGTGTATTATTATTGTACGTCATCACATAAATGCATGGCTAGACTAGAGTCGCTAACTCGTAGTTGAGTCTTAATCCATCAGGTTAGTGAGTGCATAATGTTCAAACCTAGCTCGGGTTGCACAGTGTTGTGTCCTTGGGAAAGGCACTTTACTCCGATTTTCCTCACTGTCACCTGATATCAATTATCACTCAGTCATGGGGAACACTGTCTTCTTAGCTTGGCGACCAGCTTTGTGTGAGTACTGTGACCAAGGAAGGAAGAAAAGTCGATTAGAAAGACATGAAAGGGGAACCAAAAGCATTTACAACTTGATAGTGAAGCATTTCTTCATTCTTGTGTACAACTCTGCACTCAATTACAGGGAGGTTCTGGGTGTAGACCGTAGTCGAGAGAAGGTGGGGTGCAGAGTATGACGGAGGGGGACCGTGAACCCTAGGCATTTATTTTGCGTATCCAAGCACCAGCTCTGACCGGCACGTATGCTCCTGCCTTCATTTTACCACTACTTTGTGCCTTGACTCCTATTGAGTCCACAATTCTCATTAGTATTTAATTCACTTGTAATCATAGTCCTTTGGTGGATGACAGACTTTTCAGAACTGAGGCACCAGTGTGGGAACGCATGCATCAACGATCTTGCGCGCATCTTAAACAGCCTATCCCACTGTTCGGTACGAGTAGGCCATGTAGGCAGGTGGGATGGATGACATGAATTCACATAACCCGACGCATCCTCTGCGCTGTTAATGGTCTGAATGAAGACCGGTGAGCGTGGGGCAGGATTGACATCCCCAATTGGAAGAAAAATCTTCTGCTAATGTCCACCTGCTGTAACTGGCAATTATTGACATGTTCTGGGGTTCAAAGAATGCACTGCAGTGCTGCAGGAAAATCAAAAACAAAAGCTACTCAGACCCACATGGGAAAAACAAATATTTATGTAAAATGTATGTATACATGTACACTATATCCAGATGGTTCTCATTCTGGATCTGATTGAAGTATGTCAAAGGAGCCTATGATTTATATGAAGTATGTCTTATGAAGGATATAAACTCACGGAAACTAACTTACTAAGAGAGCGCATTGTGAGTTGGGATTTATTTAATTTAATAATAATTAAATTCTTTTTTTGTATTGTGTGGTGGTGTTGACAGTCTATGCATGAAAGTTAACCATAAGCCTTTATTTTGCAGTATCCACTATAATCCAGGCTGGACCACTCCGACTAGTGAAGCACACACCGGGGCAATCCCCGACCGGCACAGCTCCTGCCCCTCTGGCTTCAGTGTATGTATCATTGTATGGGCATGCGTATAGAGATACATGTGTGTGTACATTATGTATGTATGCTTGTGTGAGTGTGCACGAGTGTATGTCACTATGTGTTTAGCATAAGTTTGCATGTGAGTGATTCGTTCGATGATTGTGTTTTTAAGCAGTTGCGATTGTAAAAGCTGCTTTGTTTTCAGAGCTGGCTGACTGATAGACTAATTATCTGACTAATTATCTGACTGTGTTAACATAATAACGTTTCAACAGAGAAATGTAGGACCCTCACATTTTTCATATGGATTAGAATCTTGGATTCCTAGGCTGAGTTTGACAATATATATGTCATTGGTCATAGGTCAAGGTCACTGGAGCCAAATAATGTGTTGTGCTCCTATTAGTTCTGGCAGGCTTGGTTATGACACAAGTGGACTGGCTGCTTGGCTGGCTCTTGCTTGGAGGGGTTGGGGGGGTATGGACCATACATGCAGAAACTAGGTTGCGCATGCGCGATCGCCTTAACCTTAACCGCAGGTCGACTGATTGGGTGGAGGGGGGTCCGGGTGGGTGGGTAGGGTGGAGGGGGTAAATGGGAAAGAGAGACAAAGGCCCCAGGGAAAGGTCGATAAGTAGACTGTGTAAGTGAAAGCTGCTTCATGTCTTCACTGGTGTTTGTTTACTCTTGGCAAGAGGTATCATCTTCTTTAATCTATAACAATCGCTCAGACAGTTTTCTGTCAATTATAAGCGCACAAGCATGGCACATGCTGCCGGTCATGCGGCATACCCAAGAAATAGGCCCAGCAAGTCCGACTTCTTGAAAAAAGGCAGGAGAATGGACCGGTAAGGCAGAAAGATAGTAGATGACAGTCCGTAAAGGGAAAAGGCAGAGTCAAACTCAATGAGAGATAGATTAAAGGAAGTTACAAACACAGAACTTCAAAAAGGTGGGGGAACTATTTATACAAAAAGACCCCCCGGTATCCCCACGGGGGGGTGGATGGCTGGTATGTGATTTTTGCTGTTTTGTCATGTTGTTTGTGATCGTGCATTCACTGGATAACCAGCTGCAAGGTGAAAGCTGCTTCTTTGATTGCTCAGTTTCCTGTCCATTGTGAGCGCAGACGGGTTATGCACCTAAGTAAGAATTAATTAGGCCCAGCATGTCAGACTTCGGCTGGAGGAAATCTTTTTGAAAGTGTTTCTTGAAAAAAAAGGCAGGAGAAATGGACTAAAAAGCAGAAAAATAGTAGATGACAGGACAGCAAGCAAAGGGAAAAGGCAGAGAGTGATACTTCACTGATAGATTAGAGAAAGTTATAAGCACAGAACTTCCAGAAGGTGGGGGAACTTATACAAAGTTTCCCAACACCCCCTTCCCGGTTGCCCTGGGATGGGCAGCTTGAGTATGTGGTTGAATATATATATTATGTATGTTACCGCATTAGCATTTGAAAGGATGGACTGAAGGCGAAAATGCTGTCGCGCAACTTTGCTTGAATGATCTACTCTATATAGTGTTTTCATGGTCTAGTTTGCTGTTGATTTCATTGTGCTCCACACATATTTTGGCGGTGGAGCAGTTTGCGATCACTTGAGTGTCTGTGGGGGCTATTTTGTGATTTTGTTTGTACGTACAGCCAGATATATATCGGGAACCGCTTGATAGATTCGCTTCAAATTTATCTCTGGATGTATCATGGTATACTATATATCGTCCTATGGAAAAGTTATGACCTGCTGACCTTGAAGTTTGACCTTGAAAAACGAAATTTCTTGCAATATCTTGCTTAAGAATTGTTAGGTCTATGAATTGTGTTCAACTTAGTATGTAGGTTGCATTTGGCTTAGGGTAATTCCAAATAATGGGTACTACTTCATGGTCATGGAGGAAGACTAACAAAATGTTTTCTTGTGGCCATAATCTTTGACATCACTCAGGCATGAAAACAGCTCCATTGTCTCCTTTGAAAATTTGCCGTAATTAAAGGAATCTCTGCAGAAATTAATTTTCTCAGCCAAAAATGTGAGCGCAATATTATTCTCAAGCGGCATGGTTCAATATTTGGTTAAGTGTACGCTTGCAGTCGCAAACACAAATGGCCAACCAGTACGTTTGAGTATTTGAAGGCAAAGGAGGCTGCGAAATTCCGTGAAACACACACACAAAACTGCGAAATTAAGTGAAACACACACACACAACACACACAACACACCCATACACACATATCCGCTCAACAAAACTGTTGGGAGATGTTGGTTGTTGATGGCAAGTTGTACCCTGTGTGCATCCCCCGTGCCCCCTCCCCTCCTCCCCCTCCCTTCCCCCCTCCCTTCCCCTCCTCCCCTCCCCTCCCGTCAACAAAAGTTCTGACATACGTATAGTACATAGCGAAAAATCCAGATGGAAGGATTTTCCGGCTGGAAAATCTCCTCTTTTATTTTGAGCATCAGTTTTCAAGTTGGATCACTGGACTTACATTTATTATGCCATTGTAACATGTGTCGTTGTCTTTTTGCACAGATTTGACACAGTCTTGTATGCACACTGAGCGGTGAATCTGACCCACCCCAGTGAGCAGTGGGTTGCCCTTGTCACAGAGATGCAGGGATGGCTGTTATTTCTGGCTGGCACACTGCTGCTGAAGAGGGCACAGAGCATAAACCGTCTGAAGGTAAATCCCTGTTCTATCCAGGCAAGGCTTTCCCCTTTAATCTTCAGAGGACTTCTAGACTATAGGCGGATCCCAAGGGTGCAGAGAAAAAGAGGGAGGCCAAAGATGAATTGGCGTCAGACAGTGGAGCGAGACCTTCAGCTGGTGAACAGACGTTGGAGCGATGCCATCAGACTGACTGCTGATAGGAGCCATTGGAGCGCCCTGGCTGCCTCATGAGAATCACAACGCGGGAGCGTCTAATTCTTAGTGTAATACTTGACTAGAGTAAGGGTGCATAAACAATAGGCTGCAGGCTCTTGGATCCTATCATGTTCTTGATGGAATGCTACCCTCCCCCCATAGCTTGTGGCAGCACTACTCGTTGTTCGATGTCAGCTTGGTCAGTGCAAAGAAGGGAAGCATAGGAGCAATGGACACTGAGTTTCATATTGTGAGCAGGTCTGGGTCAATGGAGCATATTGATCATGATTTGACTCCCTCATTTTGTGCAGGAAGGGGTCATCTGACCCATGAAGTATGCAATAGAATTTAAGCAATAGAATGTAATTGAAGTTTAGTGAAGTAAGCACTAGAATTTATATACTACAGGGACCTATTATTGGACCATTACTTTGGAAATTGACCCATCATTTTCTGCAATCAGGGGTCATATGACCTATGAAATTTAAAAACAATCATGCTAAGCTCAGTTGAGTGTACAGTTTTGACAGATTTGAGTGCTGCTTGCTGAGGTTCTCCCCACGTCCTTTTTCCAGCAGTTCTGTCATTGGGTTCAGAGTGCTGGACATGTTTGGAATGAAGCATTGGATTTCTTGTGATCAAGTGTGTTCTAAGAGGCATGGCCCCAGCACGCACGGATAAAGAGAGGGTGACGCTGTCAAGAACCGTGTGCATCTTAAAACTGAATCCTATTGCATCTGTCCCCTTTACATAGACAACACGCTGTGCATCAAATTGCACTAATGACTGTCATGTTAGACCCTGTGTTTGCACTTTTTATTTTGATGGCCTGGTTGGCAGGGTATGCTCCAGGATGTCATAGCCATGGTTAGTTTCTATACCTATAGGATGTGCATTGTGATTTGTCCGGGTGGACCCGGCCTTGCTGTAGGGGGATGGTCAATCCAAACTGCTTTTAACTGACTTCTGGGTCCCGTGGGGGGATTACCTGGATTTTATTGTCTTGAGGTGGAAGGTTTGGAGATGATCTTGAGTCTGAAATAGGTTGCTGAGCTACCACAACAGAAGTGATACCATTGGCTGGTACTGGATACCAGTCTTGCTTTTTTATAACAATAGAGGCTTTCAGAGTAAAGTAAAGAAATAAAGAAGGAAGGAAGTTTAGTGGCTGCCTTTTGGACTTGCGAGTAAGTAGAGGCGGTGGAGAACGGAAGGGTCCTTTATCTTCTATACCGGTAAACAGACAGCAGTGGTACCAGACTGGTAAACTCTCCGGCTGACATGCCTATTTGTTCTCATGGGTCTTGCAGTAGACCGGCTTTACAGGCTGTGTGAAATGGGAAACGGGCTCACGCACTCAGTAGATTTATAGTGGCGTCTCGACCCGCGAATTGAGTAATTATAGTGCGTCGTTTCACCCCCAGTATCGAAGTTTTATTGCGTCTGTCAGCTCACATGTTGATGCACAGACGCACAGAATGGGGAGCCCTTGTGTGTGTTTGTGCATGCCGTCAAACCTGTTTTCCCTACGTGTTTGTCCGTAATTATTACGTTTTGAGACCTCCGATCACGCTATTACGGTCAGCAACAAAAAAAATCTGCATTTCCTGCTGAACGAGTGCGAAAAAAGAAGAAGAAATCAAAAGAAGGCATGGCGCTTGAGCACTGCCGACTGTATGCGAAGTCAACTTCCAAGTTGAAACCAGGTGATCGGTCACACTCTATAAGTTGGAAATCAGTGAATGGTCTCACTTTACAAAAAAGAAGTTAAAAAGCAGCTCCTTTCTGTTATCAAACTGATAAATCGGCGTTAGTGTGTGCACTACAACTCTCGAGCTGAATGCAAACAAACTCACAAAATCAGATAATGATGAAAGCAGCTGGCGCATTAGCGTTTGCCATCGTGATTTCGTATCTGCGGTGTCTTTTTTGCGCTGCGCGTCCATTTTCGTCCAGCCGAGTTGAATGCGCGGTAAAAGATTCTGTGTGGTGCAAACTGTGACTGAAAATGAACTGCCAGTGCGTTACTTTGTCATGTTTTGTGTTGTGTTCTGTCATTGTGTCGAATCCAGTATTTAGTAGGTCCGCTATGGCGAAGATTGCCACATGCGTGTACCCCCCGCGCGCAACACAAGGTTTGACGGCAGCGGTGAAAATTTGTTGTCGAAAGGATTTCTGACAGAAACATGGGCCAGCGAAGCCTGAAATTACCGGTTTCAGAGCTTGGGATTACTGACAGTGAAGATTTGGGGTAAACAGATCTGATGCGTGTGTGTCTTAATGGGAATGTTTGTACTGATATTTCTTTGTAAAGCGCCATGAATAGCATTTTCTAAATACGTGCTCTATATAAATGCCAATTATTATTATTAATTATTTGATCTTTTAAATGATATATACTTTTTGGTAATATTGAAAATGGCTTGGGTTTTTTGTTTGTGGTTCAAGACACAAACCTATAAGTATAACTCACTTTGTCAGTTGGTCGGTCTGTCGGTCCAAAATTGTCCGCACTTCAAATCGAGGCTACAAAATTGTCGCACTTCAAATCGAGCTAATGACAAAATTGTCCGCACTTTCAAATCGATGCTTGGCACTTCAAATTGGAGGCTTAGTGCGTCTTTAAAATGATTTTTTGCGGTTTCCAATTGTTGCACGCCACACAAACGATTTGCTAATCCCGCGCTTGTTTATATTGTCAAGTAAAGTTTTTGCTTTGTTTGGAATCCCAGCTTGCAAAGCATTGGCAACGGTTAAGAAAGTCAAGCATTGTGAGTACACTGTGCAACGTATTGTAAAAAAGTACAACTTGACATACAGTGTCACATTGAGTTTTCACCCTGTGTATTGCTTTTAAATAATGAGAAGAAATCATGTTAAAGACTAAGTATGGCTCAATAAGTACCGTAATCTCTTAAGAGCAGGGATAAGTTTCTGATAAAGTGTGTTTCTCCAGATTACAGATCCTTCTATGGCCTAAAAATTAAAGAGGGCCGATCCCTACTAGTGACTGCAAAATTGAGAGAAGAGAGAGAGGCATAATTCAAGCCAATTACTGTGGAGTACAGTCTACTGGATGACAACGACCTCACAACATTTGAAAGTGAGTAACGAAAGGTCGCCCCATCCGACTATACTCCACATTAAACTGCTAGTCTCAAATCCCAATTAGCATGCGATGGCCATCTCGTCAACAGATCAGCTTGGCTTTATAACCTCATCATTGGATGTAAAATGAAATACAGAGACTCACCATTCAACCCACCCCACCAGCTGCAAATCCAGGAAGAAATCTTAAGGAAAGAATACTGTGTACACCCATTTTTTGTTTTATGTAGCCCAGAACCACTTTCTTTTCTATCCAAAAATTCCTGGACCAAAAAGTGGTGGGGGCCCTTTTTTTCCGTTTTTTTTGAACCTGAACCAGTTTTGTTAAAACAAGGCAAACTCTGGGCTTGTCCCTTTTGTTTTTTTGTTTATTCCCCCTTTGTGAACTTCCTGAGCTGGGCCCAAATTTTTTAAAAAAGACTGTGAACAAAAAAATGAAAATAAAATGTTTTTTGTAATTTCCCCCTTGGCTTAAAACTAAAGCACTCCTGGGATTGATCCCCCCCAGCAGCCCCAAAGCAACTTTAACTTGAAACAAACTTTCCCACAAACAGAAAAGGGATGGAGAGCATTACGTGGGTTACCCATTTTTTGCCATTTACCCCCGCCGCCACATGGGCAGCCACACCCTCTTGAACCTTTTCTGAAAGAAGAACACAAGAAATGAACCCTGAGTCCCTCTGCTAGTGGTTTTTTTATATTGGATTTGTTTGATTCAAATTTTATCACCAATGGCAAAAAGGTTTACCGTTCCTCTTTCAATTAACATTCAAATGTGAGGAAAACCCATCCTCTGAAAGATGTTTTCTAATTTTAAAATAAAAGGGGGGAGGGGGAATTTGGCCCAGTAAGGGAGTCGGTAAGAAGGGACCCCCCCCCTTCCCACCGTGATGGGTAAAAGGCAGGAAAGAGAAAGAAGCCCGCTCTGGGGAAACCTGAGAGCCCCCCCCCCCCCCCCCCCCCAAGGCCCCCCCCCCGAAAGGAGATCAGTTAAGTGAACCAGTACCAAAAGGGAATCCCTCAGAGTCAAGCAACAGCAACAAATCACATTCCCTCCCCTGTAGAAGTTAACAAGCAAACACAATTTCCAGAAGCTGTGACACTTATTTCATATGAAAAGACCCCCCACCCCCCTGGTAAATCCCCAAAGGGGGCCCTTCAACCCTCCCGAAAATGGCCTATCCTGATTGTTTGTTTGGGTCCCCCCTCCCCTACCCATGATGTTTGTTGCTGGAAGGATTTTTTGGTATCAGTTTTTTTATGATAGGACCCCCCCCCATGTTTTTTTTTTCAACATTAAAATAGTAAAGAACTGTAAAATTAGCAAACAAACAGTTTGCACGGGTTCAGCCCACCCACATTTCAACATTAAAATAGGTACCCAAGAACCTGATCCATTCCCTGAAACGCCCGTAAAATGCCCCCAGCCCCCCCCCCCAACCCAACCACACCAAAATTCTGACTGTCAATCACCCACCCCCCCCCACACACACACACACACATCATTGCTATGTGTCTCCCCTTTTCCGATTTCTTTATTTCCAAACTTAGGAAAGAGGTTGACCTGCATCCCACTGTACCCCCCTCCCACTCCCAAGGCAAAGAGTTTGTAGGGTCTTCTCTTGCTTTTTTTTTCTCCCCTGTGTCTGTGTCTGAGGAACATGTCCCTGATGTTTTGAAAAGATCTGCCCCCCCAAGACGTGTGACCTTTGACCCTTTACCAACCCCTTTGTTGTATGAATGTCTTGATGTTGTTGTGCCTGTCATGACTTCCCCCAGATCATAAACGACTCTTTACTGAGTTGCTGTTTTCCCTGACCTGGGTAGAAAACTTCCCCCTCTTTGTTAACCCTTTTTTCACCTCTAGCCATGGTTTCAGCAAAAAAAATACCATTAAACTTAAAAGCCACCCTTAGCTGGGGCTTAACGTTGTTTTTGTTTCGGCCATAAACACCGACATCGGATTGTTTTCCGCCGAAAACCGGGGTTTTTTTTGTTTTTTCCCCTTTATATAGTTTTTTGCCCCCTTTTTTTTTTTTTTGAGTGTTGTAAAATCCCCCTTTTTTGTGTTTTTACAAATTTAACATTTGTAAAGTGGGATTTATCAACTTTAATGAAAAGCCGTTTGTTTTGGTGGGGTTTCAGAACTGATTTTTCACTTTTTTTTTTTTTAGTTTTTTTTTGTTCCCTCTGTTAGGTCTGGGCCTTTGATTGGGACCCTTTTTAAGCTCGAGTTGTTTTTTTTTTTTTTTTTTCCAAAGGAATTGGGCACTTCAGAGGTTTATTCCCTGGGTGCCCTGCCCCCTTAAATAGCCCCCTGACAGTATGCTCACCGAAACAAGCCCCGTTTGGTTTTTTTTTTTTTTTTTGGCTCTCCAACAATCCTTGTTCGGCCCCGAAATCTAGTTCCCCCCATGGTCCCCCCGTGTTTCTGCAAATAAGTTTTTTTTCCTCCTGGTTCCTTGGTTTTTTTCGGGTATTCTGGTAAATCCATACGGTCGAAGGGAAACCCTAATGAAAGGCCCCGAACACAAGAAATCCCTTCCATAATTGAAGGAAAAAAAAAGTGTCACTGGATTCTTTTATTTTTTTTAATTCAGTTGAATTCTAATCCAAAACACCGCCATTGGTTTTTTTTTTTTTTTCCCCTTCCCGATTTTTCCCTTTTTTTCCCCTTTTTTCTTGCCGTCAGATTTTTCCTTCGCCTAGAGCAAATAATGCAAAAAGATTGTAGGTTTTGTCATGCCGTCAGATCTTAGCCTAGAGCATAATGCAAAGATGTAGTTTTGTCACCCTCATGTTTACGGAACCTCAAAGTCTGCTTTCTTTCAGTTTTGGTGAACAAGAAAGTTTTTTTGATCAACTCGATCCCAGCACGAACCACGGAAACAGACAAGGCCCCTGGTTTTTCCTCCCGATCTGTCCTCATCACCATCATTTTTTTAAATTAATAATGAAGGATAATTCATGCTTAGCCAACCTACGCTTAGGGTTCTTTTTGAACTAACAGGCCCCTGATTTGATGCTTTGTGGTGCTAACCATCTGTCAGCAAGCAATTTGTTCAACCAACTCCAGTCTGCCTATCGACCTGCTCACAGCACTGAAATGGCTCTGACTAATGTTCTTAATGATTTCCTCTTAGCTCTTGGCAATGGAAAAGTGTCAGCCTTGAATCTCCTAGGTCTGTCGGCAGCATTTGATACAATAGATCACACCATTCTTCTCTCTCGGCTGGAACGTGTTTTTGGAATCCATTCTACAGTCAGTTCTACAGTGGTTCCTCCTCATATCTAACAAATCACTTTCAGACTGGTCATGATTAACAACTGCAGTTCAGATCCAAAGTTAATTTCCTTGTGGTGTACCTCAGGGATCATGTATTGGGGCCAGTTTCTCTTTGTCTTGTACACTGCTCCTCTCTCTGATGTTTTCATTAGGCACCCTGTTGTTGACCATTCCTTTGCTCATGATACCCAGTTTAAAAAAAATGTATTGCAATTAAAAACACAAAACAACATGCTTTCGGTTAAACTTTGGGAATTTCCCGTTTTTAATAACAGAAGCCTTCATCAACCATTGACCAAAAGTTGAAACATAGAAAGGAAACAAGTTTTTGGAAGTTGTGTGTAGAATGTGGGAGACAATCTACATCTTGTAAACTTTAAGCACTTGTAAAGAAGGTAGAAGGAATATCTTTGATTTTTGTAAAATTTGTCTACTATAGTCCATGTAAACTGGTATGTCGATGTGCAGTATGATTTTATTTTCAGTATTGTATCTAACTACTAAGCTTGATTGAGAATGTGAATGTGGTCTATGTTTCTTCTTAGAATTTTCATATTGTAACTATTTTACTCTTGTAACCAATTGTGAGTGTGTGTTCGTGCGTGCGTGTGCGTGTGTGCGTGCGTGCGTGCATGCATGCATGTGTGTGTGTGTGAGGAAGAAAGAGAATGTTGCATGCAAGCATAATGTTCATATATATTTTACTTTCTAGTGATTTTATTATTTGTTTACCTTTAATGTTCTTGTTATGAATGTCAGGCGCACTGAGCTCGTGTGAAAAAGAGTGCTACGTAAATTCCCATTATTATTATTAACATATGAATCGAATCTGAATGCGATGCGATTTTGATGATATGAGTCATCATTCACATGTAATCAAATCAATACATTATTTGTCTCTGTGAGTCTGATTATGATGTATGAATTCTAGTATAGTGTATTTTACTGAGAGTGAGAGGCTTCATTTGCAAGAGTCTATAGATCATTTAGAACAATGTCAATATGTGCAGTATGCACAGTGTTTATCACTGTTGTGTCTAATCAAGTAATGAATACAAATTGTATTACAGTAATGTTCCTGCCAAAAAAGTAAAGAAAGAAACAACACCCAAACAACTAATTTCCTTTTTATTCTATTTTTTCTTTCATGCATCCACTGAGGATGTTTGTAGCAGAAGTCATTATTTTACTGTGGATGAGAAATGATATCATTGATAAGCTGTGTTTTGCATCATGAAAAATAAAAACACATAATTGAGTGTGCATATGAAATGTTTGGGTGTTGAGTGTGCCAGATAACATGATGTGACAGAAGTGTGTGTGTGTGACTTCAATTGTTGTTTCAAACCCTGGTTGAAGGACTCCAGTTATCATTCCACTGGATTATGAGATATAAACAAGAAATCTCTTACATACTGTTCAACTCTGCCAAGCTACTCGTTGCACCCATCAGTATGAAGCTCAAAGAAAATCTGAACATTAAAAATTGGGAATGTTTTAAATTACTTCAAATATGGGAAGTCTCCCAAACGCTTAACGCACACACACGCACACTCATTAAACAAATAATATTTGATGCCTTTAAAGCGTTCCACAGGTAATCAGGACGTGGAATATCACCTGCACAACACAGTGTAGACTGTCAGAAAAAGACCATTACAGCCAGTAACAGAATCCTCCGATGGCGTTAACCCCTTGTAATGACTAAGAACCAGGTGCTGTATTCATGAATGCGTCAACAGTTAACACGGGTGGTAACATGCACATGCGAAGAAACCTGCGGGTAACATTTTGGACTTGTTTGGTGTTGGTCAGTTTACATGTTTTACTACCCGTGTTCATTGGTTTAAGACACATTTCAATTATTACCACACCATGCACGTAACACATTCAAACCATAAAATGTTTCATCAATACAAGATTTTTTAATAAGAAATCATAGGTCGAGGCACGAACACTTCATCTTAATTCACATACATTAACCACATCATTGACTAAGCCTTTGCTCTCTGAATGGATGACTCGCAATACACATTAACACGCCAAAACAAAAATATCATCTTCATCTTAAACATATCTGTAAGCGCAGAAGAAGAGAATATCACAATTCCGTATGTCTTATAAAGGTGGTGCCAACAGGCTGCAACCCGTTTGTCGTACACCTCAGTCTTATCTATCGTTTCATATTCTTGATCTGCGTCTCCCAAAAATGCAATGCACAACATTTTTAAGGAACCGCTTATTATGTTGTATGGTTATAGGATGCAATGTCAACGGTGTTGCAATCTACACTGATTTGTCGACTCCGACTATGACTTCCAGATACCAGAGGAGGCAACTACTGGCCTGGCGAAGGGCAGGGCTGAACTCGTTTTCAGTGTGAAGGCATTGCATGTTGGCCATTCAATTCTACAGGCCAACATGACATAAAAATAATAGATGTTAGATGGAGCAGCCAAACCTCAAGTCTGCAACACATATCACACAATATGATATGGAGGAAAAGTGTAGGTGGTAGGTCAGGTAAGCCTACTCTGGTGCACTTGTCTGTGTGCGTGTGTGTGATACGCGACTGAGTTTGAAGAACACACCACCGAAACTTATACATTTGACTAAGACTTTTAAAATAATAGATACCCTCACCATTTTTATGATAATAATAAGCCTATTAGCTGTTTGCCTTTAGTGGGTTTTTACAACAACAACATACAATGTTTATACGGCGCTTTCAGAGACCTGTCGGTCAACACCAAGATCAGGCTCTTCAATACCAATGTGAAGTCCGTTCTGCGGTATGGGTCCGAGACGTGGAGGACCACGGTAAACAACTACAAAGAAGATCAGACCTTCATCCACTGTCTGATGAAAATCCTCTGAGTGCGTGGCCTGACACCATCCGCAAACGAGGAAACTCGTGCAGCGAACACAACAGCAAGCCTGCAGGGGTGGAGATCCAACAGCACCGCTGGAGATGGATTGGCCACACTCTCTGCAAGCCAGCCACCAGAAAACAAAGCAAGCCTCAGTGGAATCTGACGCCAGAAGAGGGCCTCACCAGGGGACAGCTGGAGGACTAGGCCAGTAGCCCAGAGCCGCTGTAGGGTCTTGTTGGCGGCCTTTGCCCGGGGAGGGGAGAAGGCCAACTGAATGACTGACTGAATGAATCTTGATAAAAATAACAAATCAAAGCGCACCCACACATGTTAGCTTTCATAAAACAGTTGAAACACAACGCAATACAAGCGAACATTACCGTATGCATAATAGAAAACAGCGGACAAGACTAAAGCACGAGAGAGAAGAAAAAGAGTTGGAGATCAATGACGGGGGAACGTGTGGGTTTGGGATTAGATTTAAAACCAGAGAGTGTGTCGCTGACGGAGGGAAAGGGGAAGTTTGTTCAGGAGGTCGTTCTGAGACAAAAGAGCTCGCCAAACCATGAGTTGAAAGCTTAATTATACATAGGGATATGGGAGAGGGAAAAGAGGGTCAGAAACTGGAGCTGGCGTAAGCTTATATTTTTTTTGTTTTTTTTTTTTTATTCTGGTAGGTAGGTAGGTAGGACAAGAACAAGCGTAAGCTTTTCCAAACAGCCCAATCTTTTATGATTTTTCTGTAAAATGGATCTTTTTGGTCAAGGTTGATGCGGCATAAATTTTCCTCATAATCATTATTCGTCATAGCTTCTAAAAACTTCTTAAAAATTGGTAATGTATCCAGGACGATTTTTTACACCATATTTAGTATGAGGTGCAATTTTACGCAGTAGCAATTCGTTCCCCACATGTTAGTAATTTAGTTACCAAAACAAACTTTTTCTTATGTGAGTATTATACTTTAACAAAAACTTTCCCACAGGCGTTTTCTAGTCAATTGTATTGAGGAGATGAAAAGGAAATTACTCCAGGACAAATCCACAGGATTGTTGAATATTTTCTAGTTTCTATAAGATCTCCTTGTTCTCCTCCTTTAAGTGAAATAAATTACGGTACTGTTAATCTTTGGT
>JAGGCT020004101.1:1948743-1970236 GCA_017654935.2 Phymorhynchus buccinoides
GTGACCCGTCCACACAGAATGTACTGCAGTTCCTACTACCCGTAGTCACTGCAGACCCGTCCACACAGAATGTACTGCAGTTCCTACTATAGTCGCGACCCGTCCATACAGAATGTACTGCAGTTCCTACTATTGTCGTGACCCGTCCACACAGAATGTATTGCAGTTCCTACTGTAGTCACGACCCGTCCACACAGACTGTACTGCAGTTCCTACTAAAGTTGCGACCCATCCACACAGAATGTACTGCAGTTCATACTATAAAGTCGCGACCCTTCCACACAGAATGTACTGCAGTTCCTACTGTAGTCATGACCCGTCCACACATAATGTACTGCAGTTCCTACTGTAGTCGTGACCCATCCACACAGAATGTACTGCAGATCCTACTGTAGTCGTGACCCATCCACACAGAATGTAATGCAGTTCCTACTATAGTCATGACCCATCCACACAGATTTTACTGCAGTTCCTCTGTATGTCAGATGACCCGTCCACACAGTATGTACTGCAGTTCCTACTATAGTCATGACCAGTCCACACAGAATGTACTGCAGTTCCTACTGTAGTCATGACCCATCCACACAGAATGTACTGCAGTTCCTACTGTAGTCGCGACCCGTCCACACAGAATGTACTGCAGTTCCTACTGAAGTCGTGACCCATCCACACAGAATGTACTACAAGAGTTCTACTTATAGTCCGCGACCTGTCCACACAGAATGTACTGCAGTTCCTACTGTAGTCAGTTGTGACCCGTCCACACAGAACAGAATAGGTACTTGCAGAGCTTCCTACTGTAGTCGTTGACCCGAGTCACACAGAAGAATGTACTGCAGTTACTATAGCTGTTTATACACATAATGTAAGAAAAAAATGATACTGCCAGTTCTATGTATACTTGTAGTCGTGACCCGTCCACACAGAATGCACTGCAGTTCCTACTAAAGTCCTGACCCATCCACACAGAATGTACTGCAAGTGAGTACTCTACTGTAACCCGTCCATGGACCCTGTCCACACCGACCCGTCCACACAGAATGTGTATTGCAGTTCCATACTGTAGTCGCGACCCATCCACACAGAATGCACTGCAGTTCCTACTGTAGTCATGACCAGTCCACACAGAATGTACTGCAGTTCCTACTACTTAGTCGCGACCCAATACCACCACAGAATGTACTGCAGTTCCTACTGTAGTCGTGACCCGTCCACACAGAATGTACTGCAGTTCCTACTATAGTCGTGTTAGACCCGTCTTCCCACCCACAGAATGTACTGCAAGTTCCTACTATCGTCGTGACCCCCGGTCTCCCACCACACAGAATGTACTGCAGTTCCTACTGTAGTCGCGACCCATCCACACAGAATGTACCTGCAGTTCCTACTGAGAGTCACGACCCGTCCACAATCAGAATGTACTGCAGTTCCTACTGTAGTCGCGAACCCCATCCACACAGAATGTACTGCCAGTTCCTACTGTAGTCGCTGACCCGTCCGTCCACAGGAATGTACTGCAGTTTCCCTACTGTAGCAGTCGCGACCCATCCATCACAGAATGTACTGCAGTTCCACTACGATATATGTGTCAAGTCGCGGACAGGGAATGTACCAAAAGAGAGACTAAAGTCAAGACACGGCCACCACATGAATTGTACTGCCCAGTTCCCGCCTACTATAGATCAGTCCGGCGACAATTGCCACACCCAGTTTCTCCTACAGTAGACGGACACTTTCCATTCCCACACAAGAATTACTGCAGTTACTACTACTGTAGTCCGTTTGACCCATCCCACCACAGAATGTACCGTCACTCTTCATGCAGTTAACAGTACTGTGTTACCACATTAACTTTGTGTAAAAGTCATGACCTCATCCACACAGAATGTACTGCAGGTTCCTACTGATGACGCGGATTGTAGCAATACCAACAGAGAATGTACCTGCCAGTTTACGCTCCTATAGGTTTCACATGATAGACACCCCAGCATCAGAATTGTACTGAACACATAGAAGAGCATAAGTTCACTAAACACGCTCAACTGTTAGTTTACCCAGTCCTCCGTGCGCTGACCCACACCAGACAGAATGTAACCTGCAGTTTCATACTGTAGTTGCGACCCACGGTCCACAACAGACCAACGTACTGCAGTTCCTACTGTGCCAGTCCGCGACCCCACCAGCCACACACACGGAATTGTACGGAAAGTTACCAACCACCTTGTTACTACTGTCCCGCGAGTTCCCAGAGTCGCGACCCGTCCACACAGAATGTACTTTGCAGTTCCTACTGTAGTCGCGACCCATCCACACCTTTTGTACTGCAGTTGGTGCTGTAGTCGCGACCCATCCACACAGAATGCAGCTGCAGTTCCTACTAAAGCGTACTGCACCGTTCCTACTGTATGTTCGCAAGAGTTTTCGCGACCCGGTCCGCACCAGAATGTAGTACCTTTGCAGTTTCCTACTAAGTTTTTGTTCGTCCGCGACCCGGTTCCAAACAGAATGTATTGGAAGTTCCTATTGGTAGTCATGACCATACCACACAGAATGAATAATGCAGTTCCTACTGTTCTGCACCCGTACACGTAGACTATGCAGTTCCGACCTCGTAGTCGTTACAGAACGAGAATGTACTCTGCACCAATAGTTCCTACTGTTAAGCCTCAAGTCTACGTGTCTCGACCCTGACAGCGGCTCCACACAGAATGTACTGCAGTTCCTACTATAGTCAGTATGACCCATTTCCCACACCCCAGAATGTACGGCAGTTCCCTACTATAACGAATGTACTGCACAGTTCCTACTACCGGTAGTAGTGACCCATCCACACAGCAATGTACTTGCAGTTCCTTACTAGTCCGTCACACGACCCGTCACACACAGGAATGTACTGCAGTTCCTACTATAGTCTTGTGACCCGTGTCAACAAGCAGAATGTTAAAGCAGTTGCGATAATAAAGTCGGACCCGTTCCACACAGAATGTATGCAGTTCCTAACTATAAGTCATGACCCCATCCAACACAGAACCTGTACTGCCAGTCCTCTCAGTCACGGACACATCATCACGAAATGTAACTGCAGTTCACTACTGTAGTCACGACCCGTCCACACAGAAGTGATACTGCAGTTCCTAATGTAGGTTACTAGAGAGTTAGTCGTAACTGAAGTAGCCCCGTCCCGTTCCACACAGAATGTACTGCAGTTCGGACTAACATTAAGTTCCTATGACCCACAACACAAGAATATTACATGCACCTACTGCAAGTCCACGTGAACAATCACACAAGAATGTACTGCAGTTCCTAGGTATAGTCCATGACCCCGTCACACAGGAGAATCGTAATGCAAGTTTAACCTTACTATTAGTCACGAGCCCGTATACAAACAGAAAATGTACTGCAGTTCCTACTGTAGTCGCTGACCCGTCCACACAGAATGTACTGCAGTTCCTACTGTAGTCGCGACCCGTCCACACAGAATGTACTGCAGTTCCTACTTTAGTCATGACCCATCCACACAGAATGTACTGCAGTTCCTACTGTAGTCCGTGACCCGTCCACACAGAATGTACTGCAGTTCCTACTATAGTCATGACCCATCCACACAGAATGCTACTGCAGTTCCTACTAAAGTTGCGACCCGTCTCCACAGAATGTACTGAAGTTCCTACTATAGTCACAGAATGTACTGCAGTTCCTACTAAAGTTGTGACCTGTCCAACACAGAATGTACTGCAGTTCCTACTGTAGTCGTGACCCGTCCACACAGAATGTACTGCAGTTCCTACTGTAGTCATGACCCGTCCACACAGAATGTACTGCAGATCCTACTGTAGTCGCGCCCGTTCCTACACAGAATGTACTGCAGTTCCTACTGTAGTCGCGACCCGTCCACACAGAATGTACTACAGTTCTTACTGTAGTCGTGACCCGTCCACACAGAATGTACTGCAGTTCCTGACTGGTAGTTGTGAACCCGTTCCACACCAGAAGCAAAGTCTACTACAGTCCCTACTGTACAGTTGTGGGTTTTGGGTTCACCATAGTTCCACACCGAAATGTACTGCAGTTCCCTACTGTAGTCGCGACCCGTCGTTGTCACACAACAGAATGTACTGCAGTTTCCTACTGTAGCTCACGTTGACCCATCCACACAGAATCAAGAATGGTACTGCAGTTCACCAACTGTAGTAGGTGACCCCGTCCACACAGAAGGTACTGCAGTCAGTTCTACTATAGTCGTTGACCGTCCACCACACAGAAATGTCCGGCAGTTTCCTACTGTAAGTCGTGACCCGTCCACACAGTATGTACTGCAGTTCCTACTATAGTCGTGACCCGTCCACACAGAATGTATTGCAGATCCTACTGTAGTCGCGACCCATCCACACAGAATGCACTGCAGTTCCTACTATAGTCATGACCCCTCCATTTCCCACACAGAATGTACTTGCAGTTCCTTACTATAGTCGTTGAAGCCATCCACGCAGTATGTACTGCAGTTCCTACTATAGTCGCGACCCATCCACACAGAATGCACTGCAGTTCGACTATAGTCGCCGCGACCTTTGTCCCACAAGAGGTACTGCAGAAGTAGTTCGACTGTAGTCGCGACCCGTACCACACAGACTGTTGTACTGCAAGTTCCTACTATAGTCATGACCCCTCCACCACAGAATGTTACTGCAGTTCCTACTGTAGTCTCGACCCGTCCACACAGTATGTACTGCAGTTCCTACTATAGTCAGGACCCGTCCATACAGAATGTACTGCAGTTCCTACTGTTGTCGCGACCCGTCCACACAGAATGTATTGCAGTTCCTACTAAAATTGCGACCTGTCCAACACAGAATGTACTGAGTTCCTACTAAAGTCGCGACCCGTCCACACAGAATGTACTGCAGTTCCTACTAAAGTTGCGACCCATCCACACAGAATGTACTGCAGATCCTACTGTAGTCGCGACCCGTCCACACAGAATGAACTGCAGTTCCTACTGTAGTCGCGACCCATCCACACAGAATGTACTGCAGTTCCTACTATAGTCGCGACCCGTCCACACAGAATGTACTGCAGTTCCTACTATAGTCACGACCCGTCCACACATAATGTACTGCAGTTACTACTGTAGTCATGACCCGTCCACACATAATGTACTGCAGTTCCTACTATAGTCATGACCCGTCCACACATAATGTACTGCAGATCCTACTGTAGTCGCGACCCGTCCACACAGAATGTACTGCAGTTCCTACTATAGTCACGACCCATCCACACAGAATGCACTGCAGTTCCTACTGTAGTCGCGACCCCTCCACACAGAATGTACTGCAGTTCCTACTATAGTCCGGACCCGTCCACACAGAATGCACTGCAGTTCCTACTAAAGCTGCGACCCGTCCACACAGAATGTACTGCAGATCCTACTGTAGTCGCGACCCGTCCATACAGAATGTACTGCAGTTCCTACTATAGTCACGACCCGTCCACACAGAATGTGTTGCATCTCCTACTATAGTCTCCCTCCCTTAGTTCTCTCCACTCTCACTTTCTCAATCTACTGCAGTCTCCTACTGTGAGCTCGACAACACTGACGAATGGAGGCATATTCTTGCAGGGTGTACTGCAGTTCCCCCCCCCCCTTCCCCCCCTACTCCCCCCTCCTCCCCCCCCCCCCTTCCCCCCCCTTCCCCCCTCTCTCCCCTCTCTCCCTTCTCTTTTCCCCCCTTCCCCCCCCCCCCCCCCTCCCTCTCTCTCTGTCCCCCCCCCCCTTTCCCTTCTTTTCTTATTCAAATTGAATTTTTATTTCCTTTTACCCATCTAAAGCTTAGCTTTTCTAAATGCACACGGTATTCCTTTTACCCATCCTAAAGCTAAACACACGTAGTCGGCAAGTGGTAACGAAAAAAAGTTTTGTCCTTTTGTTCAAAGTTTAGCCCCCCTCCTTTCCTTCCTCACCAATCACACACAATTTACATGCCAACAAAATAAATTTTTACAAAACTTGGGTTTTTGCGACGCTAGCTTTCCAGGTGGGAAGAGCAACCTGAATAATTCAGAGATGCCTTTGTGACTATAATCGTACCTAAAACGAACCTAATCTACTTTTTTTTTCCTAGTGGGTTAATTGTTTGATTATTTTGTTCTGTTCAAACTATTTTTTTCTTTGTACTTTGATATGTCCTGCATCATCATGCATTGCCCTTAGGACTGCTCGCTCTTCTGGCTTTTATCTTAGTCTTGTTTTCGGTCCCCAAGAACAGATGATTATAAAAGAGGCTTGGCCCTTCTTCTTCTTCTGCGTGACCTAGTGGCCATGTTTTTAAATCTTCAGTCCAAGTCCCGATGGCGAAGTCTGCTTGTCTTTCTCAGCGGCCTTTGTTGGGCCCCACAGCTTCTCCTGGAGCTCCACTATTCACCGGCCAGGTTCTACACCGAATGTCTTGGTAAGTAAGACAATCCTGGATGATATGCTCAGGAGTCTGGATGCCAGTGCCAAAAGGGCACTCATTCTCACTTGCTGTCTGGTTGGACAGGTTTAGTTTTATCCTGTGGGAAGAGATGTGACAGGAGTTGAGTGTAGTTGACAACTGGCATGTTATCACAGGTACTGGCTTGGCCTAAAAACTTTTTCAATCCTTGAGTAATACAGTTTTTCAGTCTTCAGTCTCTCCACCCCACCCCAACCCTCCCTCTCTCTCTCTCTTCCATCCATCTCTCTCTCATTTCCCCCCCATCATTTATCTCTCACCGTTTCACCAGTTTATACAGCTTTCGCCTGACTTTGGGCAAAATGTTCTTTTGTCGACCCGCCTCGAATATTATTTGTTGTAGCCCACTGAGGTTGAACTGAAACAAAAAGGAAGCGATACAAACAACTCCAAGATAGAAATAGTGAGGCCAAGCGAGGAGATAACGAAATTGAACAAAGGGTGCAATACTCTCTTTCTAATTAACTCCCATCCACCAAAAGTTGATATCTTGTGGGTAGATGTTTGAGTTTGATGATTTGTTTGTATATATGTCGTCCTCTCCACCATTGTTGATTGTGTACTGTGTGGGTGGAGGGTCATAAATGCGAGCTTGGCACATTCTTTTTTTGATAATGATGCTTTATTTGTCTCAATTTGGTTCTGACCCACAAACTGCTAGGTGATTGGTATCGTAATCAACTTTTGGTGGATGGGGAGTTTATTAATTAGGGAAGAAAGGGGAGTATTCACCCTTTGTTCAATTTCATTCCAAAGATATTTTGACAAATGAATACCAATAATTTTCGGGGTTGGTTTATGTAGGGTGCGAGTTATGTAGGGCGGGGCGATATGTTTTTCTCCAATTTCAATGTATGCGCCTAATATTAATAAACGAGGGCGCCCTTTTAGTGAACATAATCGTGAGAAGAGAGGCAGGGGCAATACGAATTAACTGTGTTCAGTACAGTCTACTGTGAGTCAGACATCGAAAGTGGTGATGAGTTGCCGATACGACGAATACTCACGTTAAAATGCTTAACAATCCCTCTTCATCGTCCAGGATACCGTCTCAACAGATTGCCATAGCCCTTCATTTGATGTAAAAAGCATCGCTGTAGAGCTTAAAATGCAACAATTCTATGCAGTTTACGTTGAAGAAGTGTTTAAAGACCCCCAATGTCGGTTCACGGGGTCACATTACCATCCTTATGCTAGGAAGGATTTCTTACGGATTGTGTACCATCTATAAGAGTGAAGGAAATACACGTGAAAACCGTTTGGACTTTCTTTGAAAACAAGTGACGTGGGGGTTCTTTTAAAAAACACATCAACAGGGAAGCAGCCACAAACGGTGTTGTTTGATTCTTGGAAATGGGAGCCAACTCTCGACAGCATTAATTGCGGTCGGTAAGCGTTCACAGAACGTGGTCCAGGGCTTCAAACTTCGACTTTCTTTTGAGAGGTGCCTTGTAAACGAGAGCACCTTTGGCTTTTAATTTTTTCAAGATTTGTCTTGGAAATTGCACTAATCGCCTTATCCACAACAAGTGCCTAATGACCCGAAAAACAGGGTCATCCAAAATGTAAGAAGACACACTGAAACGAATGAGCCGTGCTAGATAAAAAGGCAATTCAAACTACAGTGGTACCACTCTATTAAGACCTTGAAAGTGCAGTGAATAAAGAGTCTTATCTGAGGGGTGGTCTTATTAAAGGACCAAGCACCCAAAACCAGTCCTAAACTTTCCTGTCGATGACCATGGTTTCTGTTTTCCTTACTTTCGCTAGTTTCCTGCTCCCACACTCGCCACTTTCCCATCGTGATTTAATCGACTCCTTATCTTTGATTATGTTTTGGATCTGTGTTTTGCTGACACTGAGCGAGTTCGCAATTGCGATTGCAGTCTCCCCTTTCTGATTTCTTTCCACAACACGGACGCGTTCTTTCAATGTCAATTGTTTTCTTTTCCGAGTCGCCATATCTATCACTGTCTTGAAGAAGAACAGAGACTAGCGGACCCTTTTACAAGTCGCATGAGTACACAGGGCATGACTCTCCAAGCAAAAGTTAGGGGGCATGCTTCCAATGGAAATTCCATGTTTACGTTTCTGACTACTTTTCATCGAGAGATCGATTTGCACGAAACTGACTGCAAAAAGATAAGATTGTGGTCGCATCTCAACCCCTGAAATCGGTTCGTAAGTCAGAACTCAGGAAAAGTCGTATTTGCGTCATAAAATATATAGTGGAATGTGTTCGGGAAAAAAAAAAATCAGTCGTATGTGAGGAAAAGTCGCAATTGCGAGCGTCTTATTAGAGCGGTACCACTGTAGACTGGCTCCCTTTCACTAGTTTGAACCAAAAATAGGAGCAATCATTACTATCCTTGACTCGTGCTTGGTCATGATGGCTGTCTCACACTCAGTTGACATAAGTTTATAACAGATTCATTACAGACAAAGTATTTCATGTCTCACAAATGTCACAGTTGGATAGTCATACAATGGTCAACCTAGCTCGCCAATTTGACCACCAGGTGGCACCCAACTCAATAGGGGATTATCTCATATCTTTATTTGGGGGTAGAGAAAGAAAGAGAGAGGGAGGGACTTCTCTCCCTCTCTCTTTATCCCCCAACTAAGAATATAGAGGATTAGCCCCACCCGAGCGCTAGGCCACCTGGCGGTCCAACAAACAGGCATCAGAATAGTCTGAAGTCCAATCCTCTGAAAACAGCGGTCCAAGAGGCCATCAAGGCCCCAGACTGAAGAGGGACAACACTGAAATAAGTTCCCAACATCATCAAAAAGGCTTAATACAGTGATAAAATCGCTTTAAAAGGCTATTTTAATTAAACACAAAGAATAACACTGAATAAACAGGCAACACCTCTGACAAGAGAAGCCAATCCTCTGTCAGAAATTCTTAATCCTCTGAAATCCTCTGATCCTCTGACAATTCTGATGCCTGCAAAACAGCCAGCTAAGCCGCTCATTGCAGTTGCAAGCGTGAGTTGGCCTCTTAAATGAAATCTTGTGATGGCATGAGGCGCAGCTTCCCCCCACAGGCATGGTAGTGGGAGCAAAGTGAGTTTCCCAGAAGAATATCCTACCGATTCTGCATTTCATTTGAAAGATGTCGACTCAAAACAAAAATGATGAAGTTTGGGCGTCAAAATGAAGAAGAAGAGGAAAAAGAAGCACTAGGATCACAAATATTGAAATGTGTGGCGTGAACTAGGCCGCGCACGACCGCTAACTTCGGCGGGAAGTTGCTTGTTCAGTCATTCACATCCGGTTTCGCCAAGCAATTGCATAGGTTTAACGCACGTAATTTTTAGGCACCAGAGCGAATCTTTACCCCCGCTGTTTTCTGTTTTCATTTTCGAGGATTTTTACGTTGATTCGCTGAGGTCTACCATGCCTGCCCCCACAAAAAAACTCTCCGAAATCTCTCACACTCACTTATCCCCACCCCCACCCCCTTCTCCATCCTTTCCTAAAAAGTGTCAGAAGAAAGCGATGGTTGGGTGGCGGTGGAGGGGTAATAATAATAATAATAATGAAACATTATGACGCACTAACCTCCCGATAAAACAACCACAGTGAGCTCAAGGCTTTTACAATGACAAATAGTTAAAAGTTAAAAGTAGTAATAAAAGGCTTCATTAAAGCGTCATAGCACTCAATTCATAAATCGACACAATTGCACACGCACACACAAACATAACCAAAGGTTTACGCGTCATCACATTTGTACAGAGAAAACCACACCTATAAACACCTAATACATGCGCGGACGCGCATACGCGCCAAAAATACATCACACACACAAACGTAGTATCTCAATTCCCCTCACCCCTCGTCTCACACACACCCATACCACTCACGCCCCGCCACGGGTGGTAGTTTATTTTACCTAGCACCCGCGTGAAGAAGTTATCTAATAAATGCACCCACCTGAAGCTTAGGTGATGCTTTTTCTCCTTCCTCTTCCTCCTCCTCCTCCCCCTCATCTCCGGTTCTGCTCCTGGTCGGTTTGGGCCGTGGACAGGACGGTGCCAAAGACTTTGCTGATGATCTGGTTGGCTATCGCGTCTCTGCAACAACACACAAATGCACACACAGATACAGGCACGGCAATACACCAAACGCATATTCACACAAACACAGACACAGAGAGAGACAGACATACAGTCATACATGCATATATATATATATACGTATGCAAACATACACATGCATGCACACGGTGATACACACGCCTCGCCCACAAATACATGCGTGCACACACATTCGTACATAATAATAATAATTCTGGAAATCTATAAACAGGCATGGTAGTGGGGGCAAAATGATTTTCAAGGAAAATGCCCGGGGGGTCCAGGAGGCCGAAGAAAATTCAATAAAATTCAACAAATGAGTGACATTTTCACTTTTTCATGCCATTATTTCAATGCACCTTTGTTAACCAATTTCGTTTGCAAACGTTTCGCGGATTTTCTTTGTTTCACGATGAGCGGAGGTCTACCATGCCTGATAAAGCGCTCTACTCCATTTGCAGGGGGCTCAGAGTGCTGTACATTAACACTGATCTAAACACTACAAACAATGAGTAATGCCTACACGTACACACAAGAAAAAATAAAATAAAATAAACAAAGACATTGGCACGCACACACGCCACAGCTTCACGCACGCCACACCAAAGTTGATGCTATTTATTTAAAAGACTGAATCTAGAAATCTTTCAATATTTTGGCTGTGTGTTCTACATTAGTATTTCAAATACATTTCTTTCACCAGATCAATTGTAAAAAACTGTTTTTGTTGAGCAGTATCATGAAACATATTATTTAGTAGAAAATGTTCTTAAACAATTCAGTTAGTATCACAAACATAAATAAAATACCCTATGTGAGTGAAAAATCTACCAATTTCCACTTTTTTTTTTTAATGATCCAAAACTAATTTACTCACATACTACAACATATTCTTGACTACTATTTATGAAAATGTACTTATTGTAAACTAAAGTTGGCTTGAAAAAAACTTCTGAAAATATAGATGAACTAAATGGAATAATTTGTCAACTAACATTAAAGCTGCACCTGTTAAAACTCTGTTAAAAAGCTGCAAACTCTTTCAAAAATCTTCTGGACCAAGATCCTTTAATGTAAATGTTTTTTAAAATATTTTTGATGAATTAAAAAAAAGTCCATTCAAATTTTGATAAACTTCTAGATTAGCTTAAGTAGCATCCACCACCAAAAAAACAAAGTAACAAACGAGAGAGGGCGTAAAAGGGCCACAAGGCCCTCTTCTTGCCCTGAACTACTACTACTACTACTACCAGGGTTCATGACAGAATGTTAAAAAAAAATTCCAGGACTTTTCCAGGAACAGTTTACTAAATTTCAAGGACTCAATCTGGCATACCGGTCAATGTCGGTTTCGTTCCCGCCTGAGCTGCTTGTGCTTCTGGCCCTGACAATGGCTTTTTAAAGCACCTTCACCCAATGCTGGCGATGTCAAAGTTCTTTTTACACACTGTGCAGCTAGCTTTCAGTTTTGAACTATCTGTACCAGCTCTAATATTATTTTTATTTGCAGCCAAACATCGTTGAAAATGAAGTCTCCATTTTGTTGGAAAACGGAAAAGTACGGTAAAGGGAATAAACTTCAGCGGCAGAAAACTCGCGCAAAATGTCGTCTGCTATGATAGCGATATCAGTATGACCTTAAAAGTTTTTTTAGTTTTTCTTTATTTGAATTTAGTTTTAATCTTCAATTATTTTCTGTGGAGGACAGATTTTTACTTTGATGGACTGAGATTAAGGACATGGTCAGATGATACTGAAAATTCCAGGACTCTTCCATGAATTTTGGGGCCTTTGCTGTTTTTTATTTCGCTGTTTTTCAAGCACTTTTCGAAACCCTGGAAAAGGCCATGTCAATTTTCAAGTGCTTTTCAAAGTTTCAAGGACCCTGTACGAACCCTGTACTACTAAATGCTCCTCCCGAAACAGCTGTGACGTACACACACACAAAATAGCAATGAACCCACCTTTTGGAACTCACGACATATTGGAGGAAGGGCTGAAGAAGGGTGTTGAGGTGGTCCCCACTCAACTGTCATTAAAACAACAACAAAGGAACATTATTTTCAACAAAACAAACCAGCATGATTTAAAATAAACATCATGAAACATAACTACTGTTCTACCTTCCCCCACCCGAAGTCGAGAGTGTGGCTGCCCACAGGGCGGGGCGGGGTAATCAAAACACGGTCACACACGTAATGTTTTCATGGGCCCGTTCTCATCCCTAGCTGAAACATTTGTACCATGGTGTTCAAGTGCTTCGGATGTTGGCGATGATCCATGGAGTATTTTAGCCAGAGTACGGTAAACAAACAAACAACAATAACCCAGGACCTGTTTACCCGTATAAATGAAACAACTCGGAATTTGCCACCAAAAAAAGACTGAATTTGAGAAGAAGAAAAAAAAAGAATTCACATCGCATATGTCGACTATGCCGCCATGTGAAATTTTGAAGTCCACGATGCAGTAATTGCAGTGTGCATGCTCGTCTCCCAAACACGAACTTGTTATTCCTGGAACTTTCAAATACTTTTGAGAAAAACTTCTGCTTCACTTTTGTCCGCTTCACCCCATCACTGCTGTCGTTTGTCAAAGATTTATAGCGCTTGCCGCCTGCAGCTGACTTGCCCAACGACATGTTTGGCGCAAAACTACAATCTCTGCCAACAAGAAATACTATCATTGGCTGAGGGGGGTCCACGGCATGACTCCATTGAGAGACTTAAAAGTGTTTCAGCTTAGTCGATGGAAAACCGAGTTCTGAACTTCAACTAATTGCACAGCTGTGTGCCGCCTTCACACTATCAACAAGCATTGTGGCTGTTTTCCTACAACTTCCTGAGTTGAACAGAAACGGCGCAGCCGCCAGTTCTTTTTGACCGGTTGAAAGAATTTCAAATGAGTAAATGACCAAATTTGGCATTTATTTTTTTTACTCACGGAGTCAAAAAAAAGGGGGGAACATCTTGTTTTTACTCTAACCCTCGACCAAACACAGCAAACAAAACCAGCAGGGGGGCCAATAGAAATACCAGACCTGTTTACCCTGAACTTGGGCTTCAAGTATTTAAAATCCAAAATAAGTGTATTTTTCACAAGATAGGAGTACTCCAACAGGAAAGTTTCCATAAGGTACTAGGTATACTTTATAGTCACAGAGGCGTCTCTTGTGAAATTCGGGTTGCTCCCACCTGGAGGAGCGCGTCGCAGCCAGAGGCGCGACACCCAATTTTTTTTTTGTGCATGCGATTTTTTGTCACTGATGAGGGAGGGGGGTAAATTTCGACCAAAATACAACTTTTTCGTTGCCAATGGGTTTAACATTATGCTAAGTGCATGGGCACACGGGAACTCGGTTTATCGTCTCATCCGAAAGACTCCACGTTCAGACCGTAAGGCCTAGTGCAGAATGAGAGGAAAAAATCCCCTGTACCCCGTATTCAAACTCGGGATTACTTGACACGAAGCGAACGCGATACCAATGTGCCACTCTACCCAACAGAGTATAAACATGCATACATTTTTATAACTTGTTAAAATACTGTGTCAAAGGTATCACCCATTTAAATTTACAACACACACACACAGAGAGAGCGCACCCATTTCCTGAATCAGGCATTATACAGTTTTAAATGAGATAGTTTCTAAATTATATATTTTTTCACCATTTCACCATATTTCCCACCCATGTACCATGATATTTATCATATTTTTTTCAAATATGTGTACAAAATATGGTGAAATCTTATGGGTAAACAGGTCTGAAATACCCCCACACCACCCACTCCCCTTATCACACAGAAACTCAGAATGAATAAACCCCCCACACCCACCACCAAAAGGATGCATGAGCATAAAAACAAAACAAAACACGAAAGAGGAAGAAATGGTAAACAAAACCAAAAAAATAAAAAACTTAATTTAATCAAAATCGAATCAAAGGAGGGAACAAAATTCGAGGGGTGAATGCCCGAACTGCCTATCTGTGCTCTTCATTCCTTTTGAGATAGACCGTTCTGGCAGACACCCCTCGAAATACAGGAGGACAGGAGGAGAAAAAAGGAGTAGAAGAAAGACAAAGAAAAAAATATTATAAAAAAAAACCAACAAAACAAATAGCTAGAGAAAGAAAACAACAAAAGAAAGCTGATCCACTCTCACAACCTTGAACCTATCGGATGAGACCAGGCATGAAAGTGGATGAAGATCAAAAAGAAGGAAAAAATTTCGTCCGAGGAATCCTTCCACCCGGATTTTCACCTGACGTCAGAAGTTTTGTTGAGCGGGGCGGGGGCCGAACGTTCCCCCCCCAAAAAAAAATGTTCTAGCACAAACATCTTTCAACAATCAAAGAATGGGATTCTTTTCAGCCTTGAGAAACAATCCTTCCACCCGGATTTTCAAACTAACATCCAATGTTTTGTTGGACGGGGGGCGTGGGGGGAAGAGAGGGCATGAAACAACATTTTACCAAAACATTTTTTCCAACCACCTTTTCACATACCTCATGTCATAAGTTTTATTCAGCGAGGCGGCAGTCACGCACAAATTGGGTCGGCACGAATTGCCTTCCACACACATTTTCAGCTAACATCGCTACTTTTGTTGAGCGGGAGCTACTCATTTCGCCTTACTTCGCACAATTGAAGCGAGTGAGCTAAAGCGACTTCCGGTTAACCAGTTTGGGAATCGCCAAATAGAGACTTGTAGATAGAAGAATAAGGCAAGATCGATCCTTTACGCTGAATTTTTTTTTTCCGCGGATTTTCCGTGAAACGCGGGAGTCTTTCATGCCTGGAGACGACAAACTGAGGTCCCGTGTGCCCATTGCACTTAGCACACTGTTAAACCCAGTGGCAACGAAAAAGCGGTCATTTGGTCAAAATGCACACACCCACCCCCCTTTTCCTTCCTCATCAATCACACAAAAATAACATGCCAAAAAAATTTTTTTTAAATGGGTGGCGCGCCTCCGGCTGCGATGGCACTCTCCAGTGCTTAATTTTATGTAAGTTCTACTAAAAGATTAAGTGGGAAACTAAACATTGTTACTTGTCTAAATTAAGGTGCCTAGGTTGGAGGCAACCCAAATTTCACAGACGCCCTCTGTGACTATAATGGTTGCCTACGTTCAGACCTGTTTACCCCTATTTTGCCAAATTGTAATTTCTGAAACCAAAGAACGTAATTTTGAAGAAGAAAAACTGTAATCCAACGCGTGACCAATGAACGTCGATATCGTACTGACCTGAGTGTGCAATACTAAATGTCCGTCGAGCAGTATAGACACAGAACACATGCTCGTCACCTAGTGCTGAACGACGTATTCCTGGAATTTTTAGGTCACTTTCCCGGAATTTCTGTGCCACTTAAGTGACTTTTGATGTCTTTTCTTTTGATTTTTTCGACCAGAAGATACAGAAACTTCGGAATGCACTCGCTTGGATGCCATTTTGAAACAGAAAAAGAAATGGCGCGAAATGACATTTCACCGCATCGTTTCAAAAGCTTCGCTGTACCGACGTAACTGTTTTTTTATATTTAGGATTTAGTTTTCCCGTTTGTTTTTTCCGTAGCCGTAATTTGACATCTTCCCCGTAAAAATAATGGCAAAATCGGGATGGTAAACAGGTCTGCTAACCTAGCCATGAGTTTCATCCGTTTCTCACTGATATTCACCCCCACTCACCGCCTCAAACCAGCAGCACACAACAATAAAGCACAAACTTCCATATGTACTCAACCTCCTCCAGGAAGGATGTACACGCCAGGTTGGAGCCGCAGGCCGTCCGGGTACTCTTTCCATCCCGGCGTCCATCACCAGTCCGCCCCAAAAGACACACAATGGCCGACACCTGGCAGCTGACGCACACGATGCGTTCCAGCGCATAGAGAGTCGCACATGAAGCAGCGAAAAAGTGATCACCACCCTCCAGGTAACGTGGCGCGCAGAAAGTCGCGAATGAACTGAAATTTAAACACCAAAAGTTGATCACAATAAATAAAGCGAGAAAGAAATCTAATTTTGCAGCACGCATCACCGCCCCAACCATGGCTGAAACAGCGGTAACGCAAGATGATTCCCAGCGCTTCAATTTCTGTTCTATTTTCACCAGCTCCAGAGTAGCATGCACAAAGTCGCGAATGAACTGAAATTTAAACACCAAAAGTTTGATAACAATAACTAAAGCGAGAAAGAAATCTAGGTAAAGGTCAAAGATGTACCACCACCCCCTACCTATCTCGGTTAATTCTATTTTTCCGTTATTGCCTTTCTTACCATACATAAAGCTGGATTTCAGGAACATTTTTAGCTAATAACCCTTTTTGGAAATACTAACCCTAGCCCTAACCCCCCACCCTATAAGACGGGAAAAACGCAACGAACCACAACTGTGACAAATCGCGGTGTACTGCAGTACATAGTGGGGGGTAGTGATACGTTTAGGGCTAGGGCTAGGGTTAGCGTTAGTATTCCCAAAAAGGTTATTAGCTAAAAGTAAAAATGTTCCTAAAATACAGCTTTATGTATGGTCAAGAAAGGCAAAAACGGAAAAATAGAATTAACCGAGAAATGCCAGTGAGGGTGGCACATCTTTACCTTTACCGAAACTCAGAGTTTGCGCTAGCACGCATCACCGCCCCAACCATGGCGAAAACAGCGGTAACGCCAAGATGGCACTTTCCCAGCGCTTCAATTTCTGTTCTATTTTCACCAGCTCCAGAGTCTAAGCACGCACAAAGTCGCGAATCAACTATAACATTTAAAAACCAAAAGTTGATCAGTACCTAAAATAAAGCAAGAAAAGAAAGATCCTACTGTATTTTTCGGATCATTAGGTGCTGCTGTGTTTAAGGCGAATAGGGCAATTTTCAAGAAAAATCTGAAAAAAATTAAAGCAAAAGGCGCCCTCGTTTACCGACTGCCATCATTAAACAATAGTTGGCTCCCCTTTCAAATAATCGAACTTCCGTTTGAATTGATTCTGGTTGTTGTGTTTGGACAATTCTTCGTGAAAACTGATAGAATTATGGCATTTTAAGCTCTACAACAATGCTTTTTACATCCAATGAAGGGTTATGGCATCTGTTGGACAGTATCTCGGACGATAATAGGGATTTTGAAGCATTTTAACGCGAGTATTCGTCGTATCGGCGACTCGTGACCACTTTCAATGTCTAGACTCACAGTAGACTGTACTGAACACGGCAATCGTTGCTTCTCTTCTCACGATTTTGTTCACTAATAGGGTGCCCTCGTTTATTAGGCGCATAGGTTGAAAATTGGAGAAAAAAAATATCGCCCTGATAAGCGGAACATTTATGGTTAATTTCACAAGCACGGCATCACTGTCCCCAATCATCGGCCGAAACAGCTGTAGCGCCAAAGATGGTTCCGACAGCGATTCAATTTGACCAGCCTCCAATGTGGCACGCAGAAAACATTCGCGAATCAACTGAAATTTTAAAATAAACCAGGGTTCATAGCCAAACAGCATCCTAATTTTCACAAACTTTTCACAAACTTTCAAAGCCCAACTTTAGGGTTTTCAAAACCCACTTTACTAAGGCTGATGACTCCTCCTTCACCCATTGATCCCACATGAAAAAGGGGGGGGGGGGTGGGTTTTCTCCCCGGCAAGCCGCACAATATGCTGAGCGCTTGTTGGTTGCATCCTTTCGCAGCCATACTTTATATGCAGAATTTTCGAGCCAAAGCTCACTGAAGACACATTTGCCCGGCATTTTGCGCGGTACGCGTAAAGACCCGGATGTCTTTAAAGGGAAGCAACTCGCGTCAATTCCGGTTAAAAATCGAAAGTAAGTCGCACTGATCGTATGCATCAACATATTCATTTCATTTCATTTCTTTTTTCTTGGCACGATGATTCAAAATTATGGTCCTGGGTGATTTGGGGGGACAGATTGATGAAGATTAATTTTGACAGTAGCTCAAAATTCACAAACTTTCAAAGACACTACTCTTGGTTTTTAATTTTTCACAAACTTTCATGGGCCTTAAAAATGAAGTCTATTTTCCCCAAACCTTCCCAAACTTTCCCAACTGCTACGAACCCTGAAAACCAAAAGTTGATAACTATAAATAAAGCGAGAAAGAAATCTTATTTCACAGCACGCATCACTCAGACCTGTTTACCCCGAAATTGGGCTCTGTGTATTCAAGATCCAAATCAAAGATTCTAAAAGGGTAAGATGGACTACTTAAGAGTTATGGCGAACTGGGCTGATAGTTATCGTTAGTGCGGACAGTACACCATTCACAGTGGAGGCTATCAAAAACTCGGACTGGAACTTGAACGGATAATTCAATTGGCCTATCGACGTGTAAATGTGTACGTTTAAAAGGGACATAACAATGTTTCTGTCCTCACTACTCATATAGGGAAAGAGACCGGATGTTTAGTCTTTTCTTTTCAGTGTCTTTGTCCAAATTAAGAGTATTTGTCACAAAATAGGAGTACTCCAACAGGAAAGTTTGAAAATATGGAGTGTAAACATTGCATACACTTGTAAAACAACTACAGAAATATTGTGTCAAAAGTATCATCATATAGTAATTTGGCAAGTGTTCCGTGTGTGTGTGTGTGTGTGTGTGTGTGTCTGAAACACGAAACGGGCCTTATAACTCCGCCGTTTTTTCGACCGAATCGCTTCAAATTTGCTGTGAGCCATCACGGGGCGATGGCAACGGCAACCGAGGCGGCCGTGTCATTTGCGCGGTTCGCAAATGCGCGAAACGCGCATCCGCCGGCCTCTCAGGGCCGATTGCCTTCGAATTTGGCAGGAAGATGACCGGGGCCGGGGACTATCCGTGTGCCAAACCGGAAGCGAATCGGTTCAGAAACGCGCGCGCTATACGACTCCGCCGTTTCTTAACCGAATCGCTTCAAATTTGCTGTACTCAGCGTTACCAGTACTTGGCGTTACCGTTACTAGGCGTTACTGGGGACTCGGCGTTGCGCTAGTCCATATAAATTTACAATAACTACACACACATATACCAGGGCTCCCAGGGACCCTCATCTATGAAGCACTAAAATTCTAAAGGACCCTCTAAAAGAATGTGCAGGGGGTCCCAGGGATGCACTAGAAAAATTATTTTTAGCATTCACAATGCCACTGGGACCCTCTATCCCGCCTCTAGGACCCTCTATACTGTAAGTGAAGGAGTCCCTGGGACCCCTTGTTTTGCGGGACGATTGGGAGCCCTGCATGTACACACACTAGGTATTCCAAAGCCCTGCCTTGCAGCTGTGACAAACTGCCCAGAATGCCGATTTTTGCTTGTTTTCAACTTTCTTTTTTTCCTTCCTGAATGAAAATTATGAATAAAAACTCATACCAAATTGTACTTCTGTCTTTTGTGGTTCTATTGGTGTGCTTTTTATTCTTGTGTATGATGTGTTATTATTTTAAAACATTTGTTGAAAATACCAACCGTATTGGAGTTTTTGGCCGCCGACAAGCCTTCTGACTAAGGCCGTCGGCACCCCCCGGCACTTCATGGCTTTGGATGAGCCTGCCCATTTACTCAATATTAACTAAAAGTGGTTCTATCTAAAAGAAAATTGAATGCTCTTTAAAACCATGTACTTTTTGAAAGGGTGGGGTAATGTTAAGCTGGTTAAAATTTAGTTCAAACTTTTCAAAGTAAAATTTCTGATCGAAAATGACAACATTTTTGCGTAAAAGTTACACCGATCGAAAGCTTGAGGTTTTCTCTTCCTGTGACGACATGTTCTATTTGTATCCGACCAATGGGCAGGCTCAACCACGAGCCCAAACTCCGCGAAGCGCGTGACCTCATTCAGCCATTTACAACTGGCCGACAAAAATGGCGCACGCACGACAACGCTAACAGAGGCTCAGTTTCATCGCGAAAATATTGCCCATCTTGAAATTATCTACGATATTGATTCCATGCTAGGTGAGTATTGCTGTTTAAGATTATATTCGTGCATTTTTTATGCATATATGATGATGTAAAGTTTTGTATTTCCGTAAAACATGACATCGTTCTTGAGCTAGAAATCAAATCTTTGACACGGCGAGCAGTCGAGTACTATCGAAGCCGAGCTAATTTTTTCTCATCATGTAAACCGATCATAACCATTATAGATGTTTTGGAAAAAGCCTATTATTAACGCTTAAAGATGTAATTAGGAATAAAATTGAAAGATTTTAAAGAAATCGATCAAAATGTGAGATCACGTGATGTTGAAAAAATGGTCTGTCTGACTAGTTAGACTGAGTGACTTCCCTTGGCAATATTCGATTCTGTTTTTCGATCGGCCTAGGCCTAGGATCAGAATTATATTTCCTCGTTTTTTGCCCAATACTTATTCAAATCAGTAATTGTTTTGGTTAAAATTATTGCGCTTCTAGACTTCTTCCTAAAACTCTCTCTCTCTCTCTCTCTCTCTCTCTCTCTCTCTCTCTGCAGGCATGGGAATTGTCCGCGAATTTTTTAAAGGCAAACTTTAAGTTACTAAATACTTTCAATTTTTATACTAATTAAATTTTGTAATGCTGTAAAAATGGGGGGGCGGGGGGGCTTTTTTCATGATTTTTTTTCTCTGACATTCCCAATGCTGCTCTCTTCTCTCTCGCGCGCAACACACACCACCTAAGGGGAGAAGAGAGACTAAATTTTTATATATGCGCTTAAAAATTTTTAAAAACGAGTTCAACAGACATAATAAATATAATAATTTTATTAATAGCTCACACCCATTCAAATATGCTATGCACATACGCCATAACCTTTCTCTCGTTCTGTGTTTGCGACTAAATTAATACAATGGATTTCTATTTGCATTGCTTGACCTAGGGGCCCAACATCCATGGTCGTCACGACTGACAGGAGGTCAACTACCACCTGATTGATTC
>JAGGCT020004101.1:1970736-1983236 GCA_017654935.2 Phymorhynchus buccinoides
CTCTCCTCACCTCACTCTCTTTCTCCTTCCATGCTCTTCTCCTCACTCAAAACCCTTTACCCGGAGTCCCGCCCCTCCCCGCTCCCCCTCCTCCTCCCCCCCCCCTTCTTCCCCCCTGACTCCCCGCCCGTCCCTTCCACTACCCCCACCCCTCCTCCAGGGCTGTCCCTACCTCTTCCCCCAACCGCCCCCATCCCGGCCACCCCCTTACCCTCCCCGTGGTGCTCAACACCACAAATACGCCCTCTCCCAAGTGGCCTAAAAACAGCTGATAGGATGTTCCCCCAGTTATCCTCAGATTATCCTGGCCCGATTGATCAATTGCGCCAAGCAAGCAGGCATGCGACGGCACGCACGCAACGCACGAATGCACACACACACAACCACACACACCATGACACACACACACACACACACCAACACACCACACACACACACACACAACACATACACAACACACACACCCAACACACACACACACACACCATGACAAACAACACACACACCACAGGGACACACACACACACACACACACACACACACACACACACCACACACACAGCCCGTTGGAAAGAGTAAAGAGGTCTTTGTTAAGCGAAAGTCAATCTACGATAAAGCCATAGGAGAAAATGGGCCGTTGCACCATACATACCATAAAAATATCCATATTAAAATAGCCCAAAGCTACTAATAGGACTACTGTCTCAAACAACTTGGACAGTGAAAAGTTTACGTTTTTAACTCCTCAACACACGTTTCATAATTTCTTGCAAGAATAGCTTTTTCGTCTCTTTTTTTTTTGTTTTTTTTTTTTTGAGGGGGGGGCTACGATCGCTCAGACATTTCATGTCATATGAGGTGCAGATGCATCAGCTGTTTGTTATCGCGTCTCCGCTGTAAGAACATATTTGTAAGAGTTTCACGAAACAAAGGCAGGAAAAATGGACAGTAAGGGCAAGACGGATAGTAGATGACAGAAAGCAAAGGGGAAAAGGCAGATGTAAGCAGATGTCAATACGAGGGTGGCGGACTAGAAGGAAACTACAAACACAGAACTTCCATTGTAGGCGGTGGGAACTATGTATCTGCTGTGTTATGAATCTTCAGCTGAAGGACATTTTGTAAGAGTTTCACGAACAAAGGCAGTGGAAATGGACCAGTAAGGCAGACAGATATTAGATGACAGAAAGCAAAGTGGGGGGGAATAAGGCAGAGTTCAACGAGGGTGGCGGATAGAGGAAACTACAACCACAGAACTTCCATAAGGCGGGGGACTTTTCTTTTTTGCTACAAAAGACATTCCCCACAGAGGGAGGGACGGCAGCCTAAACAGGTCAGCATCAAGTGTCAAGGTCAACTGACTGAATTGTCGTCGGCCATTTCGTCGCTTGAACTCCTCGTTCGAATTCCGTCATCTTGCAAGGCGCACGAACCGTCGCTTAGTGATGTGGAACAGGCCCAGTCCTCCTGTGGGAGGGGGGGGAGGGGAGGGACCACACATCAAAAAAAATGTTACAGTTTCTGATACTGGTGGTTGTCATGGTTCTTAGTGGTAGGGGAGGGGGGGGGGGTCAGGAGGAGGAGGAGGAGGAAGAAGAAGAGAAGGGATTGGATAAGAGCAGAAGACAAAAATAGCTACAGCAGGGGGACCGGTTTTCTGTCGTCTTCTTCGATCGATTCAGTTTCCTGTCAAATTATGAGCGCAGATGCGTTAGCGCCTAAACTTAAAAAAAATAGGCACAGCAAGTCCGACAGGGCCTCCGCTCCTGAGCCACAGCGGAGCCTGCTGATCCAACCTTGCTGTTCCACTTGGTACAGGAGAAAGATCAGGACCATCATCATCACCATCATCTATCTCATCATCATCTCTGTTATACCATAACCTCCAAACAAGGGTTCATCAGTCAGGTCTTCAGCCCCCGAAGCACAGCGGAGCTGCTGTCAAATCTCATGTTCAACTTGGACCAGGAGACGATCATGACTATCATCATCATCATCATCACATCACTCATCATGAGTCTATGCTCTATACCAACCTCCAACACGGGTTCGTCGGTCAGGGCCTCAGCCCCCTAGAAGCACAGCGGTGCTTGCTGCAACCTCGTGTTCACTTGGACCAGGAGATGATCATGACCATCATTCTCATCTGTCATCATCATCATCATCATCATATCATCATCATATCATTCATCATCATCATCATCGTCTAGGCTATACCAAACCTCCCACAAGGGTTCATCAGTCAGGGCTCAGCCCCCTGAAGCACAGCGGAGCTGCGGTCAACCTCGCTGTTCCACTTGGACCAGAGACGATCATGACCCATCATCATCATCATCATCATCATATCATCATCAACGTCTCTGTGTAACCAACCTCCAACAAGGGTTCATCGGTCAGGGCCTCAGCCCTGAAGCACAGCGGAGCTGACTGTAAAGCTCACTGTTCCACTTGCGACCAGGAGAATGATCAGCGACCATCATCCATCAACCCTCTTCATCATCATCATATCACCGGTCTCTGTTATACCAACCTTCCAACAAGGGTTTCATCAGTCAGGCCTCAGCCCCTGAAGCACAGCGGCAGCTGCTGTCAACCTCGCTGTTCAACTTGGACCAGGATAGATAATGACCATCATTCAATCGTCATCATCATCATCATCATCGTCGCTGTTATTACCAAACCCCAACAAGGGTTCATCGGTCAGGCCTCAGCTCCCTGAAAGCACAGCGGCGCTGCTGGTCACATCACTGTTCCACTGGAACAGGAGATGATCATGACATCATTCATCATCATCTAACATTCATCATCATCGTTCTCTGTTATACCAACCTTCCAACAAGGGTTCATCAGTCAGGGCCTCAGCCCCCTGAAGCACAGCGGAGCTGCTGTCAACCCTCCTGTTCCACTGGACCAGGAGGACGATCATGACCATCATCATCACCATCTTCATCATCACATCCTCATTGTCTCATCATCATCATCGTTACTGTACCACCTCCAACAAGGGTATCCAGTCAAGGGCCTCAGCCCCCTGAAGCACAGCGGGAGCTGCTAGTCAACCCACTGTTCCACTTGGGGACCAGGAGAGGCCCTCACTGAGGACATAGGCCTATTCTGGTCGTTACACACGTATCCACCACGATGGGGTTCTGGAAAAATGATAATAATCATAATATTAATAATGCAGATTAACAAAAATAATATTTCTTCATTATGGGGTTTTAAGCGTCAATGAAAATATTTGTTGACGTTACAAGCAATCGTTAACCACCCTTAAAGTAAACACAAAAAACAGTTCTGATTAAAAATACATTTACCATATTTTTTGGGACTATAAGGCGCACCCCCAAAATTTTTCCACAAAATTCATATTTTGTTATTATAGTTTCTTGCTTTATTTATCAGTCACAGTATAAGGCACACCCCCCAAATTTTACACAAAAATTCAGATTTTGTTATAGTTTCTTACTTTATTTTCAGTCACATTATAAGGCGCACCCCCACAACTTTTCCACAAAATTCAGATGTTATTAGTTTCTTGCTATATTATCAGTCACATATAAGACGCACCCCCGAAACTTTTCCACAAAATTCAGATTTTGATATAGTTTCTTACGATATTATCAGTCACACATTATAAGGCGCACCCCCAACATTTTTCCACAAAATTCAGTTTTTGTTATTATAGTTTCTTACTATAGTATCAGTCACATTATAAGGCGCACCCCCACAACTTTTCCACAAAATTCAGATGTTGTTATTAGTTTCTTACTATATTATCAGTCACTTTATAAGGCGCACCCCCACAACTTTTCCACAAAATTCAGATTTTGTTACTCCATTTCCTTACTATATTATCATCCACATTATAAGGCGCACACCACCAAATTTCAGATTTTGTTATTATAGTTTCTTACTATATTAGTAGTCACATATACAGGCGCCAACCCCACAAACTTTTACACAAAATTCAGACTTTGTTGTAATAGTTTCTTACTATATTATCAGTCAGCAATATAAGGCTCAGGGGTCTGAGTCTAGTAAAAAAAAAAAAAGTATCGCCTTATGGCTTGGTACCCACGTGTCATCATATCCGGCGACAAGGAGCGCCATGTTACAGGGAGACTGCCATCTTAGTCCTTACCTTTTTTTGGAAAAATGCCAGATCGATGCTGCGTATTTGGCTGTTCCAATTCGAAACTTTATCTAAATTGTATTTATAACATCTGGATGTTTTCTTTACACCTTTACTGATTTAGATAACATTTTCACTTTGTTTTACACACAAATAAGGACTAAGATGGCTACACTTCCGTTGGAAGGGTCGATATGCGCACGCAGGTGGGTTGGAGCCATAGTCCTTAAAATGCAGTACATATTTTTCCTGCTGCAGTTTTCTCAACGCACGCACACGCGATTTATAAGAACAATGAAACTGATTCTGACACACACACACGCACGCACGCATGCACACATGCACACACGCACGCACACACGCACGCACACACACATGACACGCACGCACGCAGGCACGCACACAACACACACTATTTTGTTTTGCATGTTGAGTTAATGTTCGAGTTGCTTTCATATTACTTTTCATTCTGAGGAAAGGATGAAAAAAAGCTGTCAAGCTTACTCCTTTATCCTCAATAAAGATCATTTTGACTTGACTTGACTTTGACTTGACTTTGACACACAGGTGCACGCACACACACATAAACATGTGCACACACACACACACACACAATTCATGCATGCACGAATGCACTTATAAGCACCAGTCTTTTTTCTTTAAGAAACTAAAAGGCTAAACTTTTCAGAAGAGTTTTCAGAGAAAGTGAAGTATCTAGAATATCAAATGCCAACAAGCCATTGTTGTAATACACTCTCGCATAATCATATGGTTGGTTTTTGTTTTATTTAACTTTTTTTTCAACACATTTTATAATAAAATATGAAAAGGACAAAAAGCACACAAGCACACAAGCACACACACAAACACACAAAAAAAGGACAAGAACACTCAAATAACTATATTAAAAAAAATAAAAAAAATAAGCAGACCAACAATCAAAACAGGAACGCATAATCGAGCATGAATGCACATAATGTTAGTATGGAATAACCTGAGCATTGAAACCAATAGTAAATAAATAACGGTATTAAAAGTAGCGGTGGTAATATATGTGAACAGGCAGTGCCTTAGATGCATATTATGTTCAAACAATATGCATGCATGGGTCGTATGCATAATTATATGTTAATTCACTATAGTGACATTCAGCATTGCAAGCAACTATTTTGTTGTTATTTTTCTTCTATTTAGTTTTGTAACGATAAACAAAACAAAGCCTTGGTTCATTAACAAAACCCACATACTTTCGATAAATCTTAGAAACCTTTTGTTATTGTCGTCGTACCCTCGCTTAACGACTCCAGGGATCATCCCAACAGCCGAAACACTTGAACACTATGGTACAAATGCACCGAGCTATAAGGATGAGAACATTACGTGCGTGACCGTTTTTTGATTACCCCGCCACGTTGAGCAGCCACACTCCGACTTCGGTGGATTTGGGAGACTTGATGTTATGCTAGGAGCTTGTCATGGCTAAAAGACAATCCCCGCAATAACTATGCAGAGCAATAACAACATTTTGATGTAGCCTTGGTGTTCTAGCCTATGTCGATTGGTCCGACACAGCCTTAAGCCAAGGCAACACACACTTTTCAAATCTTAAAACAAAGCTTTTAAAAAAAAGGTACATTAACCCTTTCACCGCCAATGTCGCATTTTTTCACCACAACCATTTAACACCCATGTCATGAAAACCCTTGAAATCAGAGTCTGTTATTCAATGACATTGTGTTCCTAAATTTGGGCAGTGAGGATTGACCCTATTCTAAATGTGTCACAAAGAAATCCCACAATATTGCAGACAAAATCTTTTTTTTTGTATCCAAGTAAGTTTAATGGAATTTTTTGGCTCAAAGATGGCTGGTGGTGAAAGGGTTAAAAAAAAATGGACAAAGGAGAAGGAGAAGAAAGGAAAAAAACAGAAGAAGAGAACAACAAAATCAAACCAGAACAGTTAAGCCCTTAACACCGGGCGAGGTAGAAAAGATGATGAAAGGTTCACAACAAATCACACACACAGCCCTTAACACCGGGCGAGGTAGAAAAGATGATGAAAGTTTCACAACAAATCACACACACAGCCCTTAACACCGGGCGAGGTAGAAAAGATGATGAAAGGTTCGCAACAAATCACACACACAGCCCTTAACACCGGGCGAGGTAGAAAAGATGATGAAAGGTTCACAACAAATCACACACACAGCCCTTAACACCGGGCGAGGTAGAAAAGATGATGAAAGTTTCACAACAAATCACACACACAGCCCTTAACACCGGGCGAGGTAGAAAAGATGATGAAAGGTTCACAACAAATCACACACACAGCCCTTAACACCGGGCGAGGTAGAAAAGATGATGAAAGGTTCGCAACAAATCACACACACAGCCCTTAACACCGGGCGAGGTAGAAAAGATGATGAAAGGTTCACAACAAATCACACACACAGCCCTTAACACCGGGCGAGGTAGAAAAGATGATGAAAGTTTCGCAACAAATCACACACACAGCCCTTAACACCGGGCGAGGTAGAAAAGATGATGAAAGTTTCGCAACAAATCACACACACAGCCCTTAACACCGGGCGAGGTAGAAAAGATGATGAAAGGTTCACAACAAATCACACACACAGCCCTTAACACCGGGCGAGGTAGAAAAGATGATGAAAGTTTCGCAACAAATCACACACACAGCCCTTAACACCGGGCGAGGTAGAAAAGATGATGAAAGTTTCGCAACAAATCACACACACAGCCCTTAACACCGGGCGAGGTAGAAAAGATGATGAAAGGTTCGCAACAAATCACACACACAGCCCTTAACACCGGGCGAGGTAGAAAAGATGACGAAAGGTTCGCAACAAATCACACACACAGCCCTTAACACCGGGCGAGGTAGAAAAGATGACGAAAGGTTCGCAACAAATCACACACACAGCCCTTAACACCGGGCAAGGTAGAAAAGATGATGAAAGGTTCGCAACAAATCACACACACAGCCCTTAACACCGGGCGAGGTAGAAAAGATGATGAAAGTTTCGCAACAAATCACACACACAGCCCTTAACACCGGGCGAGGTAGAAAAGATGATGAAAGTTTCGCAACAAATCACACACACAGCCCTTAACACCGGGCGAGGTAGAAAAGATGATGAAAGTTTCGCAACAAATCACACACACACTCCAAGGAAGAGAAGGAAGGCGCTATAGGATGGTTAAAACGTTCGCCAGCCGCCATTTTAATGCACGAGTGACTGGGATCCAAACCTGGATTCGCGCGCCATTTCCATTGATGGGGAATTGACTGAACACGCGGTCCTGTCGGCAGATGGTGGGAGACTTGACAGCATGTTCTGCTAAATCTTTCCAATCTTTCAAAACCGCTCTTAACCCCTTGACTGCCAGATGGTGGCTTTATGCACCACAAATGGTTTAACCCCATGTCACTGAAAGGCCATCCAATCTGGACCTGGTATCCAAGACCCTAATATGCTCTTGACCCTTTCACCGTCAATGTCGTATTTTAGCACCACAATGGGTTTAACACCCATGTCCACTGAAAGGCATCCAATCTGGACCTGGTATCCAAAGACCCTATTCTCTTAACCCTTTCACCACCAAAGTCGCAATTATGCACCACAATGGTTTAACACACCATGTCACTGAAAGGCAGCCAATCTGACCTGGTATCCAAAGACCCTGATTTTCTTACCTCTTTTCATTTCACCGCCAATGCTGCGTTTCAGCACCACAATGGTTTAACACCCCTGTCCCACTAAAAGGCATCAAATCAGGGCCTATTATCCACAGACCCTATTTTCTTAACCCTTTCACTGCCAATGTGGCATTTTAGCAACACAATGGTTTAACACCAATGTCACTAAAGGGCATCCAATCAGGACCTGGTATCCAAAGACCCTATTCTCTTAACCCTTTCACCGCCAATGTGGCATTTCAGCACCACAATGGTTTAAAACCCATGTCACTGAAAGGCATCCAATCTGGACCTGGTATCCAAAGACCCTATTTTCTTAACCCTTTTCACCGCCAATGTTGCATTTCAGCACCACAATGGCTTAACACCCTGGTCACTGAAAGGCATCCAATCTGGACCCTGGTAATCCAAAGACCATATTTTCTTAACCTTTCACTTGCCAATGTGGCATTTCCAGCACCACGATGGTTAAACACCATGTCACTGAAGGCATCCAATCTGGACCTGGTTCCAAAGACCCTATTTTTCTTAACCCTTTCACCGCCAATGTGGCATTTTCCGCACCACAATGGTTAAAACACCCATGTCACTAAAAGGCATCAAAACGGGACCTGTTATCCAAAGACCCTATTTTTTCTTAACCCTTTCACTGCCAATGTTGCATTTCAGCACCACAATTGGTTTTTAACACCCATGTCACTGAAATGCAACAAATCAGGGCCTGTTACCCGAAGACCCTATTTTCTTAACCGCTTTCACTGCCAATGTGCATTTCAGCACCACAATGTTTGAACCCCTGTCACTGAAGGCTTCCAATCTGGACCTTGTATCCAAAGACCCTAATTTTCTTAACTCTTTCACTGCCAATGTCGCATTTTAGTACCACAATGGTTTAACACCCATGGTCGCTGAAAAGGCATCAAATCAGGGCATGCTATCCAAAGACCTTATTCTCTTAACCCTTTCACCACCAGTGTCGCATTTCAGCACCACAGTGGTTTAAAACCTATGTCACTAAAAAGCATCCAATCTGGGCCTGGTATCCAAAGACCCTATTCTCTTAACCCCTTCACCGCCAATGTCGCCTTTTTTGCACCACAATGATTTAACACCCACGTCCCTGAAAGGCATCTCCAATCTGGACCTGGTATCCAAAGGACCTATTCTCTTAACCCTTTCTCTGCCAATTGTCGCAGATTTGCACCACAGTGGTTAAAAACCCATGTCACTGAAAGGCATCCAATCTGGACCTGGTATCCAAAGACCCTATTTCTTAACCCTTTCACCGCCAATTGTCGCATTTTAGCACCACATGGTTTAACAGACCCTATGTCACTAAAAGGCATCAAATCAGGGGCCTGTTATCTGAAGACCCTATTTTCTTAACCCTTTCAGTTTCACCGCCAATGTCGCATTTTTTTCACCACCAATGGTTTAACACCCATTGTCACTAAAAGGCATCAAATCAGGGCCTGTTATACAAAGACAACTATTTTGTTAAACCCTTCACCGCCAACGTCGTATTTTAGCACCGCAATGGTTTAATATCCATGTCGCTAATAGGCATCACATCAGGGCCTGTTATCCAAAGACCCTATTTTTTTTTAACCTTTCAACCGAATGTGGCATTTTAGCACCACAATTGGTTTAACACCCATGTCACTAAAAGGCATCAAATCAGGGCCTGTTATCCAAAGACACTATTTTGTTAACCCTTTCACCGCCAATGTGGCATTTCAGCACCACAATGGTTTAACACCCATGTCACTGAAAGGCATCAAATCAGGGACCTGGTATCCAAAGACCCTATTTTCTTAATTTTGGGAGATCTAATGTTATGCATTTCACAGAGGAATTATGAATATTGCGGATAGGTTTTGTTCTCTACCCCGTTAAGTTTAATGATATTTTGTGGCTGAAATATGGCTGGCGGCGAAAGGGTTAAAACTCACCTCTTCTGGCAATACCTCTGATTTCTTCCTTGTCCTGTTTCCTGCCTTAAAACTGTGTTCCCCACATTGTGTGTGTGTGTGCGTGCGTGCGTGTTGTGGCTGTGTGCATGTTTGTGATACTTAATATTGTAGCAGCTTATTTATGATCTATGTATTTATTTAAATATTTGTGAAGCGCCGTGAGCTCAAGAGAGAAAGGGTGCTCTATAAATGCTAGTTATTATTATTATTATTAAGTGTGTGTGACCCAAGGGCTTAACGCACATTTAAAAAAAACACCACTCAGGGCAATGAAATGTCCATAAGACGGAGAGTCATGCTGCCTGGTATTATGAACCAAACTGATTGCTAGGTTTCCTGAGTGCAACGCCCACTCACCCCCCCCCCCTCACCCCTCAAGAAAAGAAAAGTTAAAAAAATGGGTGTCACTGCAATAGCTGCAACGCGCTCTCCAGGTGGGAGCAGTTCCAAATTTCATAGACTCACTCTGTACCGTGACTAGAAAATAATACCCTCAACACTTAATTAGGTATTAGGTACTTTATAGTCTCACACAGGCGTCTCTGTGAAATTCGGGTTGCTCCCACCTGGAGAGCGCGTCGCAGCCAGAGGCGCACCACCCAGTATAATGTCAGATAAGAGTCAAACCTCTGTTTCAAGACTTCCTAAAAAAAAAGTCTGGAAAAAATAGGTCCCAAAATTGCAGGGGTTTTAATATTGCGGAGGTCGGTTTCACACATAAATTACAGTCAGATGCACTACACCCTCGCCCCCCCAAAAAAAAATTGGTCTTAAATGAGAGGAGGTCTTTTAACGGGAGGGTCTTATAATAGAGGTTTGGCTGTACCTAAAAAATAAAAAATAAAAATAACAAAGATTCAATATTACTAGCATGCAATGGAAGAAGCACAAATAAGAAATAACAAATGGATCCAAACGAACGGAAGAGAGCAATTAAGTTCAGAGACGAACGCGTCTCCAGAGAACAGACAACTTTTTCACTGCAATGCAACTCCGAACAACTCCGAAAATGCAAACAAGAAAGGCAGAGTTGAACAGTGGGAGGGGGAGGGGAAGAAAGGAAGGAGAGAGAGAAGGGGGGTAAGACAAGAAGAGTTCCCCCCCCCCCCCCGTGGGGATACTGGGGGGTCTTTCATACAGATAGTTCCCCCACCTTCTGGAAGTTCTGTGCTTGTAACTTCCTCTAATTCTGTCACTCTCTTTGACTCTGCCTTTTCCCTTTCGCTTACTGTCGTCTGCTATCTTTCTATCTCACCAGTCCATTTCTCCAGGGCCTGTATTCACGTTGAGATAGCATGAGACTTAGCATCATGCTAACTTAGAAGCTCTTCCAAAAGTCCTATTAAATCCTATAGGACATTGGAAGAGCTTCTAAGTTAGCATCATGCTAAGTCTCATGCTATCTCAACGTGAATACAGGCCCTGCCCTTTTTTTTTCTATAAATTCTTACAAAGATTTCTTCAGCCGAAGTCGGACACGCTGGGCCTAACTATTTCTTAGTTAGGCGCATAACGGCAGCATGACGCATCTACGCTCATATATGACAGGAAACTGTCTGAGTGAACGAAGAAGAAGAAGACAAGAAAAGTTCACAGCAGACAGGAAGATACAGGAAAGGAGGAAGAAAAAAAAAGAAGAAGAAAACTGAAAGTTAAGGCGAGAGTGTCCTCCGCAAGAAGTAAAGGCTAATGTTAAGATCAGCTCCCTCCGCTGTTCCAGGGTGAAGTTGGCCAATCAGCTCCCTCCGATTTACCTTTTCCGTTAAGCTGATTGGCCAACTTCACCCTGGAACAGCGTAGGGAGCTGATCTTAACATTTGCCGAAGTAAAGTAAAAATAACGAGGTACACGCATTGTTATGAGAGGTTGAAGGTGTGAACAGTAGAAAGTCAAACGATGAATGTGTGTGTGTGTGTGTGTATGTGTGTGTGTGTGTGTGTGTGTGTGTGTGTGTGTGTGTGTGAATGTGTGTGTGTGTGTGTGTGTGTGTGTGTGCGTGTGCGTGTGTGTGTGCATTGTGTGTGTGTGTGTGTGTGTGTGTGTGTGTGTAAAGAGAGAGAGAGAGACAGCATGCGTGTGTGTGTGAGAGAGACAAAGACAGCGTCACAGAGAGAGAGAGAGAGAGAGAGAGAGAGAGAGCATCTGAGCAGAAAACAAATTTATCTTGAGAATTTTTTTTTTTTTTTTAAATGAAACAAAAGAAAGAATAACGAGAAAAGGACAGGAAAACTCAGCAAACTCTGCATTCCACATATCACCATCACTGCACCTTGTATGGATTTGGCTGAAGCAGGGGGGGTGACACAGAAAAAATGTCAGCTTTACGTGAAATAACACAAGATAGCAAAAAACACAAAAATGAAGCTTGACTTATCAATGTGTGCAGACCTGTTTACCCTTATAATGAACAACCTGGAATTTGACACAGAAAACCCCAGAATTTTAGAGAAAAAAAAAACAGAATTCACATCGGTACACGACTCGCAATGAAACCCTGATTTAAAAGGTATCTTGCGAGCGCACTGTGCGAAATTTTGAAGTCCACGTTGCAGTACTTGCAGTGTGCATGCTCGTCTCCCAAACGCGAACTTGTTATTCCAACCCTTGCGTCTTTTCATACAAACGGAAACAAATAATAGACGGTTTTTTTTCGAAATCCCGGGATTTTCAGCGT